>JAPQRQ010000013.1:13741964-13755048 GCA_037367365.1 Apogon talboti | reverse complement strand
TGAGATAACTGCTGTTATGATTTGGCGCTATATAAATAAAATTTGATTTGATTTGATTTGATTTGATTTGATTTGATCGAGACGTGTTGATCAAGTATAATGTGGAGAAAACAACCACACTGAGTCTATTTGAAGAAAGTAGTCCAGTCCCAAATAAAGTGTGCAGTTGAGGGAATCAAGGCTGGAATGGGGCTAGCAATGATGGACAGTGTGATCTCAAAAATAAAGGCACTGAGTCACAATATATAGGAACAGCTTGAATACACATTGACATTAGTACTACATAGTTGTGACTTTTACAAGTAGGAAAATCACACAATATTCCTACATTGAGTGTTTTGAATCTTGTTGAGGAGTATAGATTTTTTTATTATTTTTTTTTAATCATACTATTCACTGAGTCCTAATATTGCTACCAACAGGTTTTCGCCCTAATTTGTCCTCCATCACCATGTTGCCGGGTACTTAGGTTACTTTGGGCAGATATGTACCCTGGTATAACAACTAATCATTGAAAGACTTCATATTACCATTTAAACTTTCAGTGGCTGAAGATTTAAGAATGTCTGGATGCAGTTGTATTGATATGTAACTTATCAAAGCAATAAAATGAAACAGAAAATCACAAATAACCAAAACAGCAAACACCTTTGTCATATCAGCTATTGCCCAAAACTCAGTTTTTCGAGAAAAACATGTCTTGTATCCAAAGGCTGTTGACATCAATGGCAGCCATCTTGGTTGTTCAAAAAAAGTTGCTCAAT
This sequence comes from Apogon talboti, assembly GCA_037367365.1. Lineage (NCBI taxonomy): Eukaryota > Metazoa > Chordata > Actinopteri > Kurtiformes > Apogonidae > Apogon > Apogon talboti. Next base: position 13,754,284 of record JAPQRQ010000013.1, on the reverse strand, counting down.
GGCGTTTCCACTGTCAGTCATTGTGTCAAACCCACCACATATCAGATGAACAGTTGTGATCAGCCTGACTCAGACTTGGCTTGGTGGAAATCTGTTTGAACGGGACTTGGACCAGATGCATCTGCCAGTGCTCATGAAACATGAACTCTCTGATTTATCTGGTTCCAAGGCCTGCATTTGGGACCAGTACCAAACACACTAACCAGTGAGGGAAGAACATTCCCTTCTGGCTCTTTGGTGATGCATTTTGAGTCCTCCTTATAGTTCACTTGAGTTTTGCGTTGTAATATTTTCACTGTATGAAATTGAAAAACTTCCACATTTTAACCAGGGCGAGCTATAGTTAGTGTTTGCTCTGATGCTGTTAGCTTGATGATATTAACGCCTCCTAGGATCAACCTCTCTTACGTCCTTTAAGATACTAAGATCAATCTGGCTGTGCTCGGCAGCTATAGATAGCCCGGCTGTATGCGGTGCTAAGGAGAGCAGTGACCCTGGGGTCGCCATCTTCATCTGGTGTCTTTATAGCGCCAGCCCCCGCAGCGACCTCCTCCCTCTTCCTCCCTCCTCCTAGCCACTTTCTCTTCCCCTTGGTCTTTCTTACTTCCCCTCTCTCTGTCTCTGTCTTTCTCTTCTTCAGTGGCGTGAATCATGAAAGCGAGTCCTGTGTAGTCGATGGGCCTTTTTCCTCTGTGGTGCCTTGTTGCAGAGAGACACTGAGAGAAAGAGGGAGAGATGAGGTATTGATTTGAGAGCCTCTGGGAGGAGAACAATAGGTCCCTTACTGAAGCCACTGTGAAGCACAAACACCTTCCCTGCAGCCTCTCAGTGCCAGAGAGAAACTAGAGAGGAAGAGAGGAGTTAAAAAAACAGCTTTGCTTTCTATTGCTGCATCGCTCTCCAGTTGAAGCTGATTGTTGATAGCCTGAAGGGGGAGGAATGATGAAGGGGGAAGAGAAGGAGGAGGCCAGACCTTGGCACTCCCCAATTCCCTGCAGACCAGCTAGCTCCATGGGCCGGGACCCCGAACTCTGTGAACCCGCCCAGCGCCTGGCGGCTCTGGGCCAATCGTGCCAACTCACAGGGCCTAGAACTGTGACACCCGAGAGGTCGCCGGTTCAAATCCAATACTCCGACGCCTGAAGGCATGCTGAACTTTCTCTGCGTCTACACCCAACCCAACCTGAATCGCTCCCCACCACCACGCCTCCCCACCCTCCCTTTTTATCCACCCGCCCACAAACATCTTGTTGGTGAATTTGGTCCAGGGTCGGCGGTTTGCTCCGTGTTTGGATAAAAGCTTTCAGCGTCGACTGATTCATGACCACCGTGGAGAAAAATGGACAGACCACTGGGTGTGGCATGTGATGTCATTGCAGAAAGTGCATGTGAGGTTATCCATGGTAAGGTCGATGACATCATCAGGGGGAGACAAGCACCTCTTCTCCTCTTCTGTCTCTTTGGTTTATGAGCTTGTTGTGTACAAGCTACAAAGAAGTCAGAGCAGCAGAGACACATTTAGCATAATTACTCTGCCATGAACACATTGACTTGAAGCTGTTGTGAAATATTATGTTTTTACTTTAAAGTGCTCTGTGATTATTGGTTTGGCGGCAATATTATTTTACACATTATTCCGTGTCACGTAAAGTTTACTTCGATAATACTATTTCTCTGAAACCAGAGGAGTGAAGAGGCTGCCAACCCTTTCACCACAATAAAATTTTGGTATTGTATGATTCTGCACATAAAATATTTCTGAACCAAAAAGACGTTTTAGGTCAACATGTCTATGTGTGTTAATAAATGTTGTAGTATATTTATGGCTCATGGTGGAATTTTGAGAGCAGAATGTGGTTATAACAGCTGTGGTTGACAGAAACACAGCATTATTAAGCCTTTTATATAAGATTTAGACATTCGTAGTAGTTTATTAGGTTTCAGGAAGGATACCGAAGTTTGGTTTAGTGTAGTAAAAGTAAACAAAGATGTGAATGTGACTCGTCCAACACTCTAGAATTGAATCAGTCTGGACTCATCAGGACCACATGACCTTTTTCTATTGAAACACAGTCCAATCTTTATGCTCTCTATCAAACTGATGGCTGTTTAAGAAATGAGAAGCTACTCAGTTGGAGTTAAAGAAGCAAAACATAATAATAACTGCAGTAAATATCCAATGGAAGGATCTGGTATATTTGCTGTTTTTAATCCAAGTGGAGCCTTTTTTTGGGCTAAGTACTATAGTATTCACACCAGTTTTTAACAGTATGTAATTGTTCAGTGATTTTTAGGCCTTCACCCTGATTGGTGACTTGAGTATCTAACATTAAAATCAAATTAGATCCTTTTCCTAACACTAACTACCACCTTTTGGCTATTGAGAATTTTTTTATTGCGTAAACTTGCAAATTTACAGGTGATGTAAATGATGTGAACACTTTTTCCATCAAATTACATCAAATGACACTAAGATTATTTTTATGCATTTTACAGATACATTTTTTTTCCCACTAAGTGGACGGAGACTACACATTCAGTTCATGCTTGAAATCTTTTTGAGAAAAAAAAAATCATTGTTTCTCTGTGCTTTATGGAAATTATTTTCTGCTGTACCACAACTCGATTGACTAACCACTCTTAATGGTGGTGCATATTTCAGAGAAGTGATGTGTTAAGCAGAAAATATCATGTTCTCTGGAATAAACAAACTGATACAAGTCTCAAGAGACTTCAGCTCGTCTATCAACTCTGCCAGGTTGAAAACAGAGGCGGGTCAAAACGCCTGACTTTACCTCTTCTCCTACACAAACACAGGCTGGCCGAGGCAGTGCACGGGTCGCCGGGGCCTTGTATGCACTGTTTATCTCATTATGCAAAGCGACTGAGGGATACAAGAGGCCGTGGAATAGCATAATCTGTGGAGTTCATTTAGAGTCTCTTATATGTCTGAATATTGTTTGTATTGATTTGTGTTTAGAGGGATCCTGATGCTTTGAAGGATCAGGATGAAATGGAGGGCAGTTGAGGCATGGTCCATTTGAAACTTTATATTGTATTGATTTTGTATCTTTTTATGGAAAAGTTGCATTGAAATTGGCATTTTTCAGACTTTGCTGAATTCAGTGAGCAGAAAATTAGCTCAACTGAAGAGCAGATATGCAGATTTTAGAATATTTTTAACATTTTGCTATTCTAAACACAATGTTAGACTTAGAAGAGTGGAAGATGCACTAAATACAAAGTTAGTTCAAGAAAGTTGCTTCTTCTGACTATTGTTTCTTATGTAAGGTGATGGATTACCAGCAGCGATTTATATCACAAAACTCTATATATATTTTGCCCACAATGCACTGCACTTCTCAACAGGAAATGAGAACAGCTCCCCTCTGATCGCACGCCACGGCAGAAAAACAATTTCCAACTTTCAATTTTGTCACAGTGTCACTCCCTTTACTTTACTGGTCACTCCTGCAGACGACTCATGTGGAGCCTCATAATGAATGTGTTTCATAAACAGACATCAAGTGCGACCACTGCAGCTGTGAATCAGCCCCTTTTTTTTAACAGTCGTTGTGCTTTATCATTGTTTTAGCAGCATAACCAGCACCTCGCTAATTTCCTGTGTCTCCCATTCGCCGACGAGGGCTATTAATTTGCCGTAATGCTGTTCCTCTTTATTGGGTGTCAGCGCTGTCACATCACGCCATATCTCAGCTGTATTCCACTCAAAAGGCTCTCTGGGTCTCCCTGCTGATGGAGCTTCTGCAAGAGGCTACTTTTTCCCAGAAATTGCTCCTGGTCCTGTAACTGAACTATAATTTTGTTTGTTGAACACATTGGATTTCAGCTTGTTGGATAGTTAAAACAAAAATGCAGGACTTTATGGCAGATTTAAGGTTAGAGTTTTGATTAGTGGTGTCAGCAATGAAGCAGAGGAACAAGAAAACCAGAAGAAAGAAAAATTTGTTGTTATAGCTCAAGTGAAGACAAAGTTATCGTAGACATATGGTCCAACAAAGTAAACCTAAAGAGAAGGTCTTCATGTATAAAAATCAAGTGTTTGACAGTAATTCCATACCAGTGGCAATAAAATCAGTCTGTTTTGATCATTTTTCACCAAGCAAATGGAGAACACTACCAACCAGACTCAGACTCACAAATGTCTACAAACAAATCAGAATCAAAAATAGGATTCAAATGTGTGCAAAGTGCACCTGAATCTTGGTTTGGACTTCAGTCTGGACCTTGAGGACCTAGTATTGACTCACCTTCTCTTTTTCTTGTATTACTTTCAGTTCCACTCCTTCTTCTCTCAGACCTTTCCTTTTCCCTATTTCTGTCTGTTCTTCCCCCACTTGCGACTGCATCACAACATCAAGGCATCTGGAGAATTTTAAATGCTCAGGATGAATTGTTTGTCTTAGGCTGGGGAGTCAAATGGCAGCCAAGGAGAAAAGGTGTGTGTGCGGTAGCAGTGGTGGAGGGGTGGGGGTGTCGGTGGGTTGTGGAGGGGGTGGACTGCAGGAAAAAGGCTCAAGAAAACTGAAAGCTTGCCAGGCAGGGATGCAGGGACGCAAATAGCAACAAAAAAAAGTGCCATGGAAACTCATCTTCTTGTGTCTTCCATCATATGCAAGGTCCTGAGCAGGCGGGGCGGTGATGGAGAGGTGTGCTGGGAGGAGGGGGTAGGCTTGAGGGGGGGGGCAATTGTAAGGCAGAGATGGGTGGGTTATTAATTTCCACTATGCAGTATCATGCAGCTGGTGGCTCCAAAGCGGGGTTTGGCGGTAATGAAAATGGCCCGAGTCGAAGATTAATGGCTCATAAAGACAGAGCGTTTAGATGGGACGGCCGCCTCAATCTGGACGGCGGTGACTAATCGCAATGGACGCATGCACGTGCTCAGTCACGCACACATAAACATGCGTATACATACACAGCTTCTCTGTTACCTCAACCACCATCTCTCTGAGCCGGACTAGCCTTTTTGTTTTCCTTTTATTTTTTTTTACCCCCACTGCTTCATTTCCTCGTCACCCCTCCTTCCGATCCCCCCTTACTCTGTCCCATGTGATGTTGGTGTGAATTGCGGCAGGGTCAGAGTTCAAGGCGTGCAGAGAATTATCTTGATTTATGCCCCCTACGCTTGGTGCTGGTCACGGCGTGGAGAGAGGCAGGCGGTCGGTGGGCCGTTGGGCTGCAAGATGTTGGGGTGATGGCCCCCCTAGCCCTTTTTTTTTTTTTTTTTCTTTTTTTTTTTGTTCTTCATCCTTAATGGCAGCAGCAGTGACAGGGCCACCGCATCATCAAGCTGGACAAATGGGCTCGCCGGGCGCCAGCAATTTTTCCTTCTTTGTGGCTGAAGGAACATCATATATCTCTAAAACCACCCAATTGGGTTGTGAGAAACGTGTTTTTAAAACAAATTGATTTGGATGTTTTACGAGGTGTTTGTGTGTAATAGGGAGCTCGGGAGGATGATGCAGTTGTGGTTTGTACTCTGGTGGTTTCAGCACCAGGAGCAATGGCAGCACAGGCCATAAAACAAGTGATTTTCATCAAGTCAGGGAGTCAATCCTGTTTTATACTATTAGCCTGACAGGTGTACACACTATATAAACCAGACGTGGGTCAAATGCTGTTTGTTTCACACTGCTGAACCTGACATGGAGAATTTATCACATCAGTTCAGCTGTCAATCGTACAAAACCACACTGACTTTATTTTTTGACTACAATGTATTGACTTAAAACTAAATCACAGACAAATCGTAGCTGACACAATGACCGTCTGCCTCATGGTTATTGAAATTTGTTTCACAGTGTCCAGGAGTCAGTATTTCTATTAGTTGTTTTTGCATGGTTAATTAAAATTACCATTCCTCTGATATCCCTGTTTACAAGCAGCTGAGACTGCTCAATTTAATGATACCGGAACAAGTCATTTAGAGGCACGAAAGTTCAATAGCGGACTTAAACAACCTTTATTGAAAAGGTTGACATTGCAATATTTCAACATTGGCATTAAAGTCAAGACCACCTAAACTAAGACCAAGTCATTGCTAAAACCACATTGTGTTAAGACTTAGGTAAGACCAAGACTATGCAGAGTTGAGACCAAGTTGGCTACACACCAAGGACATTATGAAAAACATGTTTATCATTTAGTTGAAATTGTATGGGAAACTGTTGGGTAGTTGTTTGTGTCCAACATACATGGCCAGAGCATGTGGAGTTGTAGGCAAGGCCACCCAAACTGAGACCAAGTCAGAGGTAAGATCACGTTGTAAGGAGAGTGGGAGAAGGTCAAGAAGGGCATTATGGCAAGTTCATCTGTTGGTTGGCATGGTATGATATGGCCAAATCAATTCATTTTAGCATCATATTACTAAAAAATTAACACTGGCACAGAGACAGATTGTGAACATTAGCTCTCATTTCATGTCACTTACATTTTCACTCAATTTCTTTACTGTCCACAATACCAAGACCAACTTCGAGTACTACAACACTTATATTTACTCATATCCAAAACCCTGTTGATATTAACTTGTCTTTCAGAAAGTTTTAAATAGAGCGTGAACTTTTCTTTTGGGCATTGTGTTTCTACCCCAACCTGAAAACTGTTTGCTTGGTGCTTTGTTTCCAACACATAGAGTTGACTATAAATAGCTGAGAGGCATGGTGTTGCACACTACGCAAAAAACCCAAATAAGATGCATATTCTTAATGCACTGTATACATGTCCAAAGAATGCTCCTAGAATTCAATAATACCAAGTCTTTTTTTTTTTTTTGTTTCCAAAAAGAAATGTTTTAATAAAAGGAAATAAATACAGTGCTTTGGATGGCAGTTAGAATCCATTACAGGCATGGGTTATTGTAATAATACCAAGTCTTAATCCAATGATTCTACCTTCTGACTGAGGCTGAATTTGGAATATCCATATGGAATATATAGTTTACATGACGCTTATCAAATCTGAAAAGGTAATTGATGTGTTGGTATATGAAAGCACACTCATTAAATCAGAAATTACTTTGCAGTTTCTTTCAATATCCTTAAGTCTTAATGCTTTTATATCATCATATGACCTGACCATTATTTGTGCACCATTAACTTCCATTACAATCAAAGAAAACCACTTCTTTGATCCGCGGGAAATGGAAAGAAGTTTTCGTCCCAGGAACTAAAGTAGTTTACAAAGTGAAACTCAACCTGTCTCAGAGACTGGGATCGCAGATGTTTCTTATTTAACCATAATCGATGACGTTCCCTTTTGATTGGTGTACGTCAAGTAGCTTCTGTGAAATGTTAGCAAGCTGTAGGTTTTAACTCTTTGACATCTGGCTTGTTTGCCATTAAGTATACATTTTGTTGCTAAACTTTGTAATTGTTAAAAAGTTTGAAAAGTGAAAAGTTCTGACCTTATGAAAAAACTGAAAATGGAAAAATATCAACAACCTTGCAGTCTTGATTTATAGTTTCTGTGGTGAGACTGTTGTGATTCGCCTCCGAGAAGAAAGTTAAATGTGGGTCTTGGCCTAAGACTACACTGTGGTCAGAATCTGAAAGACTAGACTGAGTTTAATCCTCCAATCTAAACACACAGTCTGCTGGCTGATGCAGAGGAGAGTCCCATCCAACACGACACAGAACAAGACACACATTTCCACAGTGAAACCTGACGGGGAGAGCATGGAAAAGAAACACAACACTGCCAGGGTTAGACAGTCCCAAAAATCTGTTCAATCAGGCATGGAAGTATAAATATTAAAAATACAAGACTCAGGGGTTCAAATCCCACTTGGGCCACCAACGCAGCAATAGTATACACTAATGGTATTGTGTTATTTGCATAAATGCAGTTAGTGATTGGCATATTAGTATGTACAAGCAACTGAATTATCAATAATCTCACCTGCAAAGTAGTGACACTTATTAGGAAATGTGGCATTGTGATACATAGACACATATAAACAGAGAAACAGGCAAAAACACACGTGCTGCCATCCTCCCTGTGTTGCAGAGCAGTAAGAAGTGACATTGTAGTAACAATCTGTTACTGTTACTTAAATCATAAGCCCCTGAGCCTCCATACATCATGGTCTTGCCATGGCCTGGAGGTTGGAGTCAGGTGTAATAGTGGGTGTGAAAAATCAATTCACATAACAGTTGTGTTTCTGAGATTGGCCCTGTAGCGGAAGGGTGACCATGAACCACAATATCCCTACTTTGGGCATTTCATTCTACTCTAGTTACCCATAGCCTATCTATGTCCCTTAAAGGCGCTTGAATGACTTGACGAAATCCTCTACCTGTGGATAAACTGACAGGAAGCCACACTGTCCCTTCAACCAGGCTATCTATCTATATCTCTGTCATGTCAACCAGAAACAAATTTTAGAGTCTTTAATCAAGTAGAAAAATCAGCATTTAGCATTCATTGCACAGGATTAAAACAATACAGTTGCCTCTGTTTTATGATTGAATCTAGAATTGAAACTGTTCTTTTTGTCAGAGCCATCCCAAAAAAATTAACCATGAGCTTGGACGTCATGAACTCTTTCTGCTAGAAAGTGCAGAGGGCAAACTTCTACAGTGTAATATAGACAGTGGTTTGGTCGTTTGGTCTGGATCATGATCAGGGAGAAGTTTTATACCTGCAATTTTGGTTTGGATCAAACTGAAAGTGAGAACAATTTGGTTTAGGTGAGAAAGAGTCATATGACTGTCCACAAAATTAGAAAATTAGGCAGATTTGGGATCAAATTCACTCCTCATGCCATCCAGCAGGGGAAGTAGGGGTGTTTCTAAGACTACACTGGTTAGAAGAATTGATTATTTGCCCCAATGACCCTGTAGTCTGTGGATTTTACCGATTTAACATGAATGTTCTCAAATGGATTAGACCCAGAAGGATGATCGGGAAGTGTCGCCAACCAACTATTGTGGAACATTAGATTCTACCAGTAGTTTGCCCCAGAGGAGACTATCAACACAACTTAACTTCTGACTAATCACTAGCATGTGCCACAAACTATTTGAATGCAAGTGGTCGGAAGTAGTTTTTCAAGGAAACTACACTTCTACATCTACTGTTGATTCTTTTTTGGGGGACTGCTTTCTGAGTTGTTTGCACTGATTTTGGCTCTGGTAGCTCTAAATCCTCTAGTACACATGAAACAGAATCACAAATTAGATTCTGATAGATTTCAATACTCATATGTGAATCCTGGCTCACCTTCATTACCTCATAAACAAGTACCAGACATTTGTAGCTTATTAAAAGTTGACCCTTCCTTCTTTATGAACAACTCAAAAGCACAATATAGCTAGGTAACCACATGTTTAAGCAAGCAATGGGCCCACTGCATTTCAATTCAAAATACATAAAATTTAGACAGCTGACAGGTTCATGAATACATCTTTGTGCTGTGGAAAGAGTTAAGTTCTGCTTGGAAGCCTGTTTATGAATACTAACTTTGTTATAGTTTCCCAAGCCAATCCATTGTCAAACCTTTCCACGTGGCAAACACGTGAAAACGGTGTATCCAATTCATTCTGTTGTCACATAATCCTCTCATGGCCGAGGAATGTAATCTTCACATTATCCTCATCCACCACACATAATCTGCGCTCCTGAATTCTTGGTCATTTCATATCATTGTTGCGGCTGTGCTGGGGAAGTTTTGACACCCATCATCTGCTGTATGTATTCACACTGTGACATACTGTATGTGCATCTAGTCCATGTGCTTCTGCCTGTTTGGGGAGTCATCCATCTGATCAGGCATCGACACCTGGGTGACTGTTTCCTGTCAGCTTTTAAAATAAGAGCACCAGTGACAGATTTATCATGCCTCCACCGCGTCGCATGTTTCTCCAATGAACCCTGGGTTCGCCACCGTGACTGCCCATGCACAGATGTGTTAGGAAGGTGCGTATTTGTGTCACCGCACTGACAGCATGACATGAAAATCTATTTGTTTTTATGTTGTAAGAAGAAGCTGTCTGGAGGTAAGCAGGCTGCGGTCACCCTTGGAACTTAAACTCCATCCAAACCTCATCTTCTCCACTCCCATCCCCGACAAATTGGAACACCCACACAATCGCCACCTCCTTTTTTTCCTGTTCTCGCCGTGCCCTTGCACCTGGCCCCTTCTCTGGGGGACTGTCATCTATTTTATCTCTCTCTTCTTCAGTGGTATCACTGTGGGGGGTGGGGTCAGAGGGCACCTTCGCTGTTTACCTCCAGTTTCAATGGGGGCTTTTTTCTGCTGCTTTTGACCTGTGTGACATTACTCCAAGTCACTGAGACCGGGCCTCCTTCAATAATATGTACAGAGATATTTTTCTTATTTTGTGCAGTTTCACACATCGTGACGTTTGGATAGTTGTTGTTCTGTGTAAATTTACAGTCACATGTCAGTATTTGGAAACTCCATGTATGGAAACACTTAGAACCTAGAGGTGTATCATAGAGTAAACACTGAAGCCAGTGTAAAACACAGTTCTTCCAAGAATTTGGAGTTGGTGCACCCTAAAATCCTTAATTTCACAGTAGCTTGTTCTAAAAACCTGCTATGTGCAAATTTCCTTTTTTGAAAATAGGAGAGTTGTACCAGTGAGAATGAAAGTGCACTGCTGAGCATTTAAGCAATCTGACCAAAAATACTCAGGACGAGGAAAATTCAAGCAAAATCTACTTTATTTGCAAATGAAGATGTTTTTATTCCACAAAGCAGCAAAGAAAAACCTGTTTGGTATCCATGGAAAAACAAAAATACAAGAAAAGTCCACTTATTGATACCTTCACAAGTAGTCCCAGGAAGTGAGTTTGTTGCATTGCATTTGCGCTTTGCATGTAAGACTGTTATGATGGGTGAAACATCATAATTATTGGTGAAATTTACAGAAAAAGTATGATTTGATAAGACTGCAAGGTCATGCAAATTGCAATGGTACTGGTTGAATAGTGGGATTAATCACAGTATCACAAAGTAAAAAAGCCAAGCTCTAGTCGCTAGTTGGGTTTGATTGTATAGGCCAAGATGACACAAGGGTGGAGGACGACGTGACCTTTGACCTCACAGTCCATTTTCTACAACGCACACCAGGAATCTCCCATATAATCCATTGTAAGATAGAACTAAGACACACGGTATTTATTGTTGTATAGAACATTTTGATGAAAGTAATTGAATGGATCAGTTTTGTGTTTGATTTATAGAATTGGCCAATGTGTTAATTAATATTTGAAATATTGTATTCTAAAGCCTTTCTATTTTGCTATGCCTTAAGTTATAAGGTGTGTCTTTTCTTGTTTCTAAGCATTCTGGGTCTTCATTGTTTGTGCGTAGCCATGGTATTAGGCAGTTTCATGTCTGCTGTAAACCAAACATGGTTATTAAGCAAGTTCACTGTTGCATGCATATTTCCACAGTTGGAATGAAATCATGAGTCTTTCTCATTTAGAGCCCAGACATCAAATGAATCTGCCACCAACTCTGAATTGTATTCACTAAATCTTCAAATCTGATGATCTAGCCTGATTCTTACTGCTCCGTAAAGATCATCTTAAACTCAAACTAAAAACAAAACAGTAGTCTGGCCGTAGTTTTTGCAAGTAGTTACCATCAAAGACTCACAATTTTTAGATGTGAGTGTCTTTTCAAAGTCCTTTCAAAGTTGTTTAGTGCATGGTAGGAAGTGTCTCAACTTGTTTGCAAAGTATGAACAAATTTGCATGAGAACAAATTATGATGAAACCCAGATTTATGCACAGATTTGTATGTTTGTGAATGAGGTGTTGGAAAAAAACAAGGGGTGAAATCAAGAGTTGACATGCCAAGAGAGGAAAATAAGGATGACAGCTCTGCCTCTTTTTGGTGATGGTGAGGGAATCCACTGTGCTGATGGGTAGAAGAACAAGGGAGTCTGGGAGGAAGGACTGCTGATTCAGCACTGCAGTATGGATTTTCATTTCTCCCCCCTCGTTGCAACTCCCTTTGCAGGTTTTCCTCCTCCTTTCCGAGTCTGAGCCACTCCTGCCAAATGAAGTTCCCAGTTCGCAAATCTAATTTCTCCTTTTTCCTGGGGAAAACCTATTGAGGGGCATTAGATTTTCCCTGCCACATAATATCTAGCAAGCAGTGCCTCTAAAGAAATCACCCTCTTGAAAATAAATGACAAATTGGGTTTGGGTCCTGTGGCATTTATGCATGTGTGTGTGTTTTTGGTGTGTGTGTGTGTGTGTGTGTGTGTGTGTGTGTGTGTGTGTGTGTGTGTGTGTGTGTGTAAACCCCCGGCCCAGCC
>JAPQRQ010000013.1:13716925-13732062 GCA_037367365.1 Apogon talboti | reverse complement strand
AGGGGGGTGATTGGGAGGCATGGTGGCGGGGTGGGGGGAGAACAGCTGCGTGCTAGGAGGTTTCTCTGCGTCTTGTGATATTGCCGGCCGTCAAATATTTATTCCACAAACTGTCTAATGTGGCGTGATGCGCTCCTGTGCGCGGATGAGGGCCAGATTTCAAAGACCCCCTCAAAGGATGACGTGTGTTCGGCGAGCTTTGATTCGCGCGCTCCCCCTCCAGTCGTAGCGCGACGTGACAGAGAGGAGAGGAGGCTTCGCTTTGTAAACAGCCTGTAGTCGCGGGGCCTTGTTGACTGATGTGACAAAAGCTCGGTGAATTGTAGACACGCTGTGAATGTTCATCACCGGCTGCAGATTTTAGGAAATGGGATTAAATTTCAATGAAGGAAGACGTGCAATCACACCTGCAGACTTCGGGTTTGGGCCGCAGAGGAAAAGTTTACTTTGTTGTTTTCTGATATTTGGCTTGTTTTGGGTTCTGATTTCGCAATGCACAAGTGAACTAAGTCTTTAAGACGTCAAAGGAATTAGCATCCTGCCAGGTAAAAGATTAAACAGATCTTGACTTGAGGTGAAACGTGTACCAACCTCATTTCCACTGTAGTATGTCCTCATCACACTGTAGATCGATTTATAGTCAATAGCAAAACATACATACATAATATACCTATAGTCAGATTAGATATAGTCACAAAAGGGTCTCGGAGATGGCTAAAAGAAGAAAGTTATGACAGATGATCCAACTTGACCAACCGACAGTGGGCCAAAGACAACACAGCCATAAATCTAATTCAGTTTCCTTCTGAGACCCTTAAAATGAATGCAGCACCACTAATGGGATGATGGCATGGGAGAAGAGCTCAGTCCGAGGACCAGGGGTTTATTGTGCCAGGCTCACTTCCCTAGTCCCATGGACCATCAGGAGATGTTTGGGTGATGATCACATGGACTGACCACTGGCCACACTTCATCCCAGGAAGCTCAGTGTTGGCATTAGACTCTGGTGCCTAAATGTGACCCTGGTCCAGAACAGAGTCAAGGAAAGCAGTGACAGTGATGTACAGCAAGAAGGTCACAGTACAAACCAATTATTAAAAGTAAATAAACAGAGCATGGCCAAAAGTTGTCCCACACTATAATATTTAGCCTTAGTCTTAATTAACATTTAGCTTTCACTGTGGCATCATGTCCATAAGCTCATGCAATATCACAACATTTATCTGCATCATTTTTTGTTCACATAATGTTGCTGAACCTAGACCTGACCAGCTGGATCAACCCCGGATCATAACACTGCCCCCACAGGCTCGTACTGTAAGCACTAGGCATGATGGGTAATCACTTCATCTGCCTCTCTTCATTCTGGAACAGGGTCAATGTGGACTCATCAGACCACATGACCTTTTCCCATTGAACACAGTGCAATTTTTATGCTCTTTATCAAACTGATGTTTGTTTAAGAATTGAGAAGATACTCACTGCATCAGGGTTAAAGAACTTATTGTATCTGAAACATATTAAAATTTAGTTTATTAATTGTTTTTTTTTGTACGGGTAGTGTAGATACCGAGTAAAATTCAATTAACTACCACAAATAGACAATATTAATCAGCTTTAATTTAAAGTAATAATACATAACTAATATTTCTACAAATTAAACTAATACAAGGTGACTTATACATGAACATACCTGCTTTTTATCAGACCTACAGTGTGGCTCACAACAAAGTGGAGACAACAACACACATCCACAATGCTGGAAAAACGGTGGATACAGTAATATGAACCAGATGATTTTTTTTCTTTATTTTGTGTCACCATATCCTTCAACAATGTTACCTGACTGATGTTACTTTTCCTTTTTTCTTGCACAAGAGTTTGTTAAAGTCTCTCTAAGTTTCTGCTGGTTGCATATATTTCAGGCTACTGTGTGACCATGACGAATGTGACTCGAGACCTATTTCATGTCCATACTTAGAAAAAAAAACATTATAATGACTGATTGATTAGATTGATTTTTCACTCTAAGACCTCTATAATAAAACCGTTTTCTTTTGTGAAGTGTATCAGACTTGAAAGTTATGTTCAACAGGCGTCAACCAAACACTAATTGTTCTGTTCTTGAGCCAGACCTCGTTCAACCCATGTTCAATCAGAGTAATATTAACAGGATCACTTTTAACTCACGACACAATACCTGAATGAATCCTGACTGGACTCCATAAGCAGTTATTGCAGTTATTCCACGTAGGTTTTGTTCTGTTGAGACTATTGGGAGAGGTTTGGAGGCATAAAAATACCTTTATTGTTTGCATTTTTTGGACTTTATGTGAAAAAGTCTTGAAGCATTTGATGCTTCCCGAGAATTCTGGCAACCTCATGAATCTACTCCATATTTAGAGATCACAGTCTATAAAATTACAATCAATTACAATCTCATTCGACCTTTAATGATGCAATACTGGTTTATGTAGGACTTTAATGGACACTGCACTGATTTAGCCAATTTAACTCCAGGCTCCCACTGGGTGATGAACACATCCAGCAGATACTTTGTGAGCTTATTGTAGTATTATTTTTAATGTTAGTATAATACATGGTGGTGCTAAAATCCAGCTTGATTAAATGTAACTTACTGGTTATTCTGTCAGAAGGATTTTTAATGGAAATGTCACTGGACAAAACCAAGCAAGACCTTCATGCTCTAAGTGCAGGACATGACTAGTAAAGGGCTCCTGGATTCTGGGGCTGCAGATTAAAACATGTAGTGTTAGTCATGACTTCTCACTACACACACACAGTTAATAAAAATCACTCAGGCTGAGGCTGGTCTCGGTCTAAAACTTAGAAACCTGTCAGTGAAATTGTACTGGAGGTGTTGTCCCAATTTGCACCATGTACGTCTGTGAATGTTCAGCTGAAAAAAACGTTCAAGAATGTTTGTGCTTGTTGTCAGTAGAAAGATAGACAGTTGAAATCAGCCAAGAGAAACAGGACAATAAAAAAAAAACAGATGTTCAGAAAAAATTAAGAAATGGGGAAAAAAATCATTGGGAGGTCAGATTTAACAAAAATCGAAATTGGAATCGACCAGACACAGAAGGAAAGATTAAAACAATTTTTTTTAAAAAAATCTGAATCAGATAAAATTATAATCCAAATATCAGAATTTTAAAGATGAAAATCTGAAATCATTAGCAATTGTTAGGTCAGATTATTTTAAGGATATTGGAACTGACCAAAATCACATTCATAAGGTTTAAAAAAAAAAAAAAAACGAAAGAAAGAAGGAAAATTGTAAGTGGTGCAACTTTTTAATTCAGCTGTTTCATTGTCATTAATTTCTCATTTCAATAGATGTTGTATTTGGTGTCTGATAATATATTGAAGTTGTAATAAAGGTTATTGAATTAAAACTTCATTTTGATGTTAAACTGAACATGATAAGATCTTTCAGATAGTTCAGAGGGCCTTTTCCAGTGTTGACATTAAACCGGTGTTAATAGCTCAGTGGAAAGCTGCTGGCAGAGCGTGAACAACACTAGTTTAAAGACACTTAATGCACAGAATAGGACTGTTCATGTGCTGTGCGTGCAAACAGGTAACAGGTGTGCTGTGTATTATTTAGCTGGAACTTTGCTTTGAACAGAGTGTGCGTGCCACGAGTCAGAGTTTGTTGCAAATCAGCCTTAAGTGTGGATAACTGGGCCACGAGGGCCCATATACGTAGACACAAACACACATGCAGCCTGGTGTCGGTGCACACTTGTTTTTCCTTTTATATTTTCACTCAGCAGCTGTGCGCATTTAAAGATGACCAGGTGCCACGGGCTTTTAATTTGGATCAACACACATACGCCGACATAGACACACAGGAGCAGAGTGAGCCGGACAACCAGGTGCTGTGCAAAAGGCCGACTGTAGCCGTGCCAAGAGGATGTCCCAAACACTGACACCACCAGCGTATGGCCCACACATGTTGCAGGAGATTAGGACTCTTTCTACCAAACGGCCCCTCCGTAGACGACAAAATACATCTGAATCGACTCCATGTGTTTTCACCTGCCTGGAAACTATTTTTCTTTTGTGGTAATTTGTACTGTAAGAAAAGGGGTTTGGCTGAACTGCCGCCCACGTTCAAAACCGACTGACCTCTTTCGGTCACAGCAGCCAGGTGTGTTTTAGTGGAACGTGAGGGTTTCTGGTTCTGGATCATTAGCCTTCTAGTGGATTTACCCATTAAGTTTCATTATTGGCAGCCAAATGACATGTTTGCCCACAGTGCAAAACTGCATGAAAACTAGAGCTGTCAAGCAATTAAAACTGTAATTGAATGGATCAGATTATCATCCACTAGGTCACCATAGACTCAGTTTAGGACTGGGATTAAGGTTATGTTTGAGCTATATTTGAACTAGAGCTGGGCGATGTGGACACAAAGTTTAATCATGATTTTTATTCATTGTTAAGGATCATCAACGATTTCAGGTAATAAAACTGGATTCAATACTATGCCTTTGTTAAAACCACATGCCATAAAAGACTGGAGGAACACATTCACAATTAATATGTTACCAGAAACAAGTTGCATTTTGAATTTATGTTGAGGAAGAAAGAAGTTTTTTCTCATCAGTGTCACCAAGTTTTTGCTCCTGGAGGATTCTGTTGGGTTTCTGTAAATTGGCTTGAGACTCTGGTTTCAACCAGCTCTATTTGGCGTTATATAAATCAAATTTGATTGATTGATCTCTAGAGGAATAAACTTGATTTTGCACTTTTTCCATGATTGTCTGAATAAAATAAATATTAACATATATTATCATTGATATTCATAAAGCCTTAAAGGTTGTTATTATCAATATAGAGAAAACTGGAGAAAAAGTGACTTTTTTCCTCCAAAATATTTGATGAACTGAACATAAAAACAAGCACCTACAACCACTGTCATTTGTAACAAATACACAGGTTTTACTGGTGAAACAATGTTACAGAAGATGATGGTGTTCCCATGTTCAGTACAGAGCCTCTGAACATCCATTTAAGACATACTGTATCTGATGCTGCATTTTACCTGCATTATTTCAGTGTATTGATCGGATTAGTGGTTCAACTGTTATTAAATATTTTAGATTTGTGGATGCTTGTGGTAGCTACCAGCTGTTTGCTTCTTTGGTCGTTAATCTGTCACAGGTAGACTTCCTCAGTTTGCATTTGTCGTGTGTAGTTCGAGGAGGCTGGTTTGTCATCATCAAGCGTTGTGTTAAATCTGACCTTCCGTGCCTTGTGCTGTGGTGATATTTCAGACTCAGTACTCACTCTTTTGAGAACAGGTTCATATGCATGTTTCATTCTGGGTCCAAGCAACTTTTTATTATCTGTTTCCATTATGGCGACAGAGCTACTGTGGACGGAACCTGCACACTGACACATGGAGTCAAAGGGCAGCACTGAGCGTAATTAACCAGCGGAGATTTTTTTGTAATTAATTAATTGAAGTTTCTTTGACAGTGCTAATAAAAATACAGCTGGGTGACACGGAAAATTTGTGCTGAGCAGTTCTCAGGTAAGTTGACCAACAGGATAAACTCTTTGATGCGTAGCTCGAAGAACTTATCACACCTTCTATGAGTGTTTCCGAGGTGTGAATGAACAGACTGCACTCCACGGCGCCGATGGGGAGGCTTGAGGTGGTATTAAAGGCAACGTGAGATGTCTAACACTTAGCATCACCAATGTTGTGACATTTCTGTGATGTTTTAGACGTAGAAATATGTGCTTCTCGCTATTTCGGTTTCTGCTCATCTGGCTGGGTGAGAAAGTAGGTAAGAAACACAAACTGAGGGAGGAATATGTTGGAAGAAGAGAAGAGAAGAGAAGAGAAGAGAAGAGAAGAGAAGAGAAGAGAAGAGAAGAGAAGAGAAGAGAAGAGAAGAGGTGCAGTTCAAAGCCCAGTAGAACAGTGAAACAGAAAATCTGGCCAAGGTGTGTTGTTGTTGACTACCAGAGCAGTGATCATGGGGTCTGTTGGAGAAAACATCACACCGTTTCATCGCCATGGCAGCAGCCAACCACAGGGGCCCATGCCAAGATGCTTGGCCAGCTATCCCACAAAAAAAAAAAAAAAAATCCTTTGGTGCATGTCAGTAGTGAAGGAAGGGGTCCATATCGAATGCTTTTGGATGCTTTCAGAGTGGATCTCTTCACCTTTAGGCTTTGAAATCACTGGTTCTGACATGACAGACTTGGTAAAACATGATGGGAGTCTGAAAAGTCACCACATACATTTACAGACGTGGAATTGTTCGACCTGGTAAAACACTGCTGTGCATTTAAGAATCACAATCAAAGAAATTTCCAAAGTGAATAAAAGCATTACCAGACAGTAGCAGCATAACCTGACGAATGTGCAAATATAAGTTTAAAAAGAAAGATAAAATAGATGCTATAGGACTACGTAAGTGCTGTTTATCAGCTGTGTGTTTGGTGTGTGAGGGTGGAGGTGGGTGTGTTAGTATGTGTTTGTGCTCACAGTTCCTACAGTGTGGTTTGTGTTTTGGTGGGTGGGGGATAATGGAGCAACTTAGTCGCCAGTATGAAATGTTGCCATTGTATGCATTTCTGCAAACATGCATTCTGGGTATGTGTAATCTCAACACAATTTTTCATTGAACAGTCTGCTTTTGTTCCTTTTCCACAGGATGAGCAGAAACTGGTTTGGGATGAAAAGTAGATTTATAAAATCCCGGACTTAGTTTTTAGGTTTAGACCTTAAAAGCACTTTGTTTGGGCTCAGGAGGGGTCTTTGTAGGTTTTAATATTAATATATACATCATTAGTCATTTTCATATGACACTTTTACAGACTTTTTTCTGCATTAAACCAAGTTGGAAGTTCAGACTATCTTGAGGTTGATGTAAGTGGGGCATTGATAATCTTCAGGATATGTACTAGAAGCAAACATTATTTAATTACAATTATTAAGTTGATATTCTAATCGTATTGGCAAAGATATCAACACAACATTTTGTACATATACTAAGCTAGATACCTTAGTATATGTGTCTACATTGATTTAATTTTTATTGTAGACCTTGTCATACATAAGGACTATGCATTTCCAGCTGCAATATAGAATTTTTTTTTTCATTTTTATTGTCTCATAAATCAGAAGATTTTATTCTTCTAGAAAAATACTTAAGTCATCACTATAGTACTACAGAATGGGAAATATATACCAAACTTTGTAGGATCTGATATGCGTCAGTGTGGAGAGATACATGGCCAAAATTGCTCTGAAGCAGAAATAAAAGCTAAAACAGCACTGTATAGCTTAGCAAAGATGCACCTGAGGATCCTCTTGTAAAGATGTTAAAGACATCTTGTACCTTAAATCAACTCTTGAACATTTCATGCATCCATCATTAGTTGTTAAAATTAAAATGACTCATTGAACTGAGCAGTAAGATAAGCATTACACCAAATTTCCAAGGTCCCAGTAGCTCAAAAACTAAAGAAGATCTAATGCTGATATTTTGTAGGATGTTTTAGTAGGACTAATAACATCATTACTGAAAGCATGAAGCAAATCAGAGATGGCCAGTTGAGAACATTTTCTGAAATTTAGTTTTACAAAAGAATCCATAAACAAAAGAAGACACATACCGTATTTTTCGGACTATAAGTCGCTCCGAAGTATAAATCGCATCAGTCAATAAATGTGTCATGTAGAAGATAAAAATATATATAAGTCGCACTGGACTATAAGTCACATTTTTGGGGGAAATTTATTTTGCAAAATCCAAGAACAGACATTTCATCTGGAAAGGCAAGTTATAATAATAACAATAGAATAAAGAACAACAGGCTGAGTAGGTGTCCAGTATATGAACGCAACACATTAACAGTTATTCAGCTACACAATAGCATAAAGAACATACCTGGGAGGCTGAATAGGCAGATTAACATAACAAGCTCAAGAGTCCAACAAGCAAGTTACTGGTAAGCAAGTTTACCAAACTCTCGATCTCATTCCACATCACTGAATCCATTGAATTCTTCATCCTCGGTGTCACTTCTGAACAACTCTGCCAACTCCGGAGGAAGATGAAGCGCTGCCTAATATACTGTATGTAAGTCACACCTGACTATAAGTCGCAGGACCAGCCAAACTATGAAAAAAAGTGTGACTTATAGTCTGGAAAATACGGTAAATGGAAAACAGATGATGTTAATAATGAGCAGATATTAGATATATTTCCATGAACGTATTTAATGTGCATCATGCAGTTTCAAACTCAGGTATTATTTGCCCCCTTTTCACTACAGAATAAATGCACATAGAGGAAAGTTGAATTGTGATGTAATGAACATTTAACTCCTAATTTTGAAGCTGACTGATTAGCTGTTTACAACTCCTGCGATATTCTGATAAAGTGCAACTACATGTCTGCTACTAAAGCTATTGTGGTCTCAACCTAAAAAAAACCCAAAAAAAACACCACAGCCACCAACAGAAAATAGAATTATCTGCTTCTTCTACTGTTTATTAAAGCTAAGTGTAACCCACAGCGCCACCTGTTGACAACATACCACAGCCTAGATCATTGGCTCCAACCAAGTTTATGGTGAAGAACATAATTACCATTTTACTTTTTGAAACTTTTTTTTGAAAGCTTCAAATGCACTGGGCATGTTATGTAAATTAAGCTAATGACAATGACATCTGATGCAGCACATGCACATAATGATGGCAGGAAATGGTACTCAACTCACAGTTGTGGAGTGAATGCAAACAATACAGACCAAATATATACAATGTTAAAAAATGCCCTTAAGGTTCTCCTGAATCGAATGAACCATGGCACGTGATGCTGACTACTAGAATAGGTTAGAAAAGTACATAAATATAGCAGTGAGGTTTCTCTCAGTCTTTGAGGGTAAATAAGCAGAAGTCAGTCCTGACTCATGCTCTACTAGAGGCTGCAAATAACCTCAGAAATCTTTTTATATGTGACTCAATTATAATTGAATCACCATTGCAACTCAAGTACAAGTCAACACATTGAGAGCCCAAGTCTGTTTCACACCTCAGAGCTAAGATGCAGCGAGGACCCAGAGTGCTTTGCTTTAACTACAGGTCAAACTCACCCTGGTTCAGCAACAACAAAAGAAGCATCCTCACCGTCCATTTACTGTCTCACAGGCGGGGAAGTCAGTGGACTGGCAGGAGCAGAGTGTGTTTATAGCCTAATGTAATCCATTATGAGTGCTTTAACTAGGCCACCCTCACTGCCTTTTACATAGCCGCTAGCCCACAATAGTGTTTCTGCTGCTGGCCTCGCCCCCCAATGTTCAACAGATCAAAGTGAGAGGGAGAACTGGCCTTTTTTGCACTCACTCATTCATTCATTGTGTTGTTGAACATTTTATAAATGAACTAGTATTCAGCAGTAAGTACAGTATAGTGAATGGCATGGTCAATAAGGAAAAACAAGCAGGAGTTGCCGTAAACATGACATTTCTGTGCAAGGAATTCAAGTTGTAAAAAAGAAAAAAAATACGGTTAATATCACATGATGCACACTTGATGAAAGATTAAATGAGTAGTATGATACAGTATCCAATAATCAGTTCACAAATCAAAGTCAACATGTCGTTCTGAGCTCTCACCTCATATGGAGGAGGTGTGAGGAGACATCAGGAGGTGTAGAGGCTGGAAAAAAAAGAAGGTGTGTGCAAGATGGACTGAATGTGCCGTCTCGTCTCTGTCGACTTTGACACGTCTACTGTACATATCTGTGGCTAAAAAACAGACACAAATATTCTGGTTTGTGATTTAGCGCTTTCCAAACATGCAGCAGCTTCAGAACCAGGAAGGGTAAGGGTTTGGATAAATTAGTTTTACCCACAAGCCCACCCAGTTCAGTTTTTGGATTCTTCCCAAGTTGGAGCAAGCAAACCGTACCTATGGAGAGTTTTTATTTCTGTCGATCTACAGTGTTTGTGACGGCGTTGTCGCTACCAAACGGGCTGTAATCGACTTTTAAAAGATCGACGGGGACGAGTAGCGGAAAAAGCGGAAACGGGAGCGGAATGAGAAAAGCAAGGCGAATTTAGTTTATGAAGTTTGGGAAATATAATTGCAGGCTGCTGAGGGAAGCAGCAGACTGGAGTCCCTTCCACACAAACACACACAGTCAGACACATCCACACACTACCTGGGGAGTGTGGATACGGTGCTCTCCTCTTTGGCCAGAGGCTGGTAAATAATGGATGTGTTGGTGGAAGCACAGGCAGTTTGAAATGTAAATGTGACGGATGGAGAGTATGTGTGTGTACGTGGACAGATCATGGATTTGTGTGTGTGAGTGTGTGTGATGCTGTCACTTGTGGCTGGGACTGGTTATGTGTCTAGAATGGTGATGGGCTGTCCTCCCTGAAGGGGAGAGGGAGAGGACGTGCAGGAGAGAGGTGTATGAGTACTCAAAACAGCAAAGACGAGTGGACTCAGGGGAGGTATGAGGAGGAGGAAGAAGAAGAGAGGAGGAGGAGGAGGCTGATTAGTTTTGCTTTGACCCAAGAATCCTCTGACCCAATTGTAATGTTAACTAGGCACTGGCTAGATACTTCTCAGTCTTGTAATCTAATATTTCCTGCTTTATCCTATCTTGTCTAATATAGTTTTTCCTTTTTTTATGAACACACTGTTATTGCTGTTGGTTTTACTTCATTACATTTCACCTATATTCTGCAAACCTGGAGCAGTGGCTCCCAGAACAGTGTTACCTGTAAAACTGGAATTAAACTTTGTGCTATAGTGAGCAAAATGGACAAAATATAATTTTATTATCATAGTAATAACATACATATACATGTATATATATATATATACATATATATATATATACACACACACACACACACACACACACACACACACAGAGCCTGGCCAAAAAAAAGCCCCACACTCCAGTATTTTATTTCACTGCCATTACTTTTGTGATGGCATTTATCCATCCAACCATCTGTCCGTCTGTCCGTCCACCTTACCAGGGAGTTATCCAGGAGCCCAGACCAAATCACTTCAACCGGTTCTTCTCATTGTAGATGAACATTTGTCACCAATCCTCAGAAACCCAGTTAATATCCTACTGGATTTCAAACAGTGGTTCGGTAGAGCTGCTGTTCCTCTACATCGAGAGGAACCAGCGGAGGTGGTTGAGTCATCCTGACCAAATGCCAAGATGCCAGATGGAGAGTCCATTTCTCATGGGCCACTTTATTGCCATTATTTTTGTTCTCCTTACTTTACTGCACCTAGACCTTACTAACTGAATCAACTCCAGATCATAACACTGCCCCCACAGGCTTGTACTGTAGGCACTAGGCATGATGGGTAATCACTTCATCCACATCTCTTCTCACCCTGTTGCATCCATCACTCTAGAAAAAGGGTCAATCTGGACTCATGAGACCACATGACCTTTTTTCCCCATTGAAATACAGTCCAATCTTTATACTCTACATAATACTGATGGTTGTTTAAGAAATGAGAAAGCACTCACTGCGTTAGGTAGGGTTAAAAAACACAGCCTTCCTTTCATACCTTTAACCACCTTCTTCTGTCCACTAGAGGATTGACATTGTGATATTTGCTCATATCCAAAATCCTATTGATATCGTCTTTAATAATGTTGAAATTAGGTGTGTTTCTCCTTCTGAACAGACACATTGATGCAGACAGATATGCCAACCTGCGATAAAACCTCAACTGAGGTGCATATTCTTATCCTCATAAAACCAGAAGATCAGTATATCCTTCACACCTTCATCAGAAGAGAACACATGTGGACAGGGCTGTAGTCAGAATATCCAACACAAAATGCTTATTACATGACAGTTACAGCACTGTAACTGAGACTGTATGAGAACATTGCCCTACTTTTCCTTTATTTACACCATGGGTAGTTTTGTAGTTACTTTTTGTGGTTTGTTTGTTTTCCAAGACATGTTTCCTTTTTGTAAAAGGTCCAAAACTGTGGGACCTGTGCAGCTGACAAAATGATAAGCGTTTCAACTGACAACTCCTGGGCTTGTTGACTCACAATTTAAAGCTTTGATTTTAAGGGAGCCCCAAGATTAGATGTATTCCTAGTCTTAAGCTTGTGATCATTGCGGCAGACAATCAGAAGACTGTTGGCATCTGATAAGTCTTCATAGCCATGGATCTACAGATGGTGACAAATTAAGAGGAAAAACCAACATGATCACATTTCGTAGCCTGTGTGACTTGGCTTTGATTCTACAGGACTGTGGAAAAGGGTTAGAAAAACATCACAATTCGGTTGAAATATTGGTGAATCTTTTTTTTTTCTTTTTAAACCACAGTTAAGTTAGATTTTTACCACCATTTGTTTTTTTTATGTTTATAAGTGGTCTAGCCTCCACAGTTTTGGACAAATTATTCAAGGTCAGAGGTCAATGTAAGAAAAATTTAAAAAACCTCAATGTAGGGTGAAGTTTTAAAAGCATGGTAACTTGATCAAAACTAATCTAACATTCATATATATTGTCAAGATCTAGTGCACAATAATTAAAACCTTGAAAGGTCAAAGGTTAAGGTCAGAGAAGATATTGTTCTAAAAATCACTCAAGATTATATATGCAGATTTCTTTCAAATATTACCCGAGTAATCTTTGGGTTGCTATCTCTCATAAGACCATGTTCCTTTGCCTTAGAGGTCCAGCTGTCTTAGTGTAGCTTTGCTCTCTTTGGGTGTTTTCTAGTCACTGAATCCTTCCTTTGTCTAAACCAACAGATCTCAGTTCTTGAGCCTCACCATAAAAATCATCTAAATGGATAAAAAAGATGTATTCACTATCCTGCATCACAATCTGTTCACACAGTTCTATTATGTTTGTGAGGTGAAAGCAACTTTTACCTTAGACTACTGGCAATCAAATCTTTTCAGTTTATTCTTGAATCCAACCAAGATTTAGGCCAAAACTAACAACATTACATTACATTTCAAAGGTAAAGGAGACCAACAACTAAGAAACATTCTTACAGAGATGCATGGATGTATCTAACAGTACTGACATGATACTGTACCAAAGCTAGGTTTTCAGAAATGTTCATTCATTCATTCATTCAATCATTTTTGGACTCACTTAATCCTCTGGGGGGTGGTGGAGGTGCTGCAGCCTATCCCAGCTACCAACAGGCGAAGGTGGGGTAGACCCTGGATGTGTTGTTAGTTCATTGCAGGGCACAGAAATGCTCAATGGCAACATTTTATTGGCTATATACTGCACAAAAGGATGAGAGCATGTGTGAAAATAATAAAAAATGGCTTTAGCTGTGGGTGCATTCTGTCATGTGTGTCGGCGTTATTCAATCAATCTCTCCTCATCATATTTTCTTGAGGCGACACAGAAGCCACCGTGATCCCCTCAGTGCTGTACAGATGTGTGTTGCAGCTTGCCTCGCAGTGCATTCAGGTTTTCACTGAGCTTCAACTGCGCCATATATTGCATCAAGAGAGTTATTAGTCCCTGATGAATCATTTAGTTCCCGGCGAGGGTGGCTTGTGTAAAAACTCCACCCTGGTCTAATGCAGCGGTGGAGGTCAGCCGGAACATATGGCACCGCGCTCTAGTGTGTGTGATGGCTGTGAGATGCCAGCTGGCCGAAACATGACAGAGACAGGATGGATGGAGGATGGAGTGAATGAAAGAGGGAAAGGAGGTGGGGTGGAGGAAGACTTGAAGGAAGCGGGACAGGAAGTGGGAAGGAAAAAGAGGGATGGATGCAGGCACAGAGGGAGACGGAGATAGATGGAAAGAGGTGGGAAGGTGAAAAGCATGGAGGGAAACAAACATGGAGAAACTGGCATCTGTTGCCCTCCCAACCCCCGCCATCACCGCTGTCACCACCAGCTCCCAGTGTGTGTCTTTGTGTGCGAGTGTGTAGAGATAAGACAGAGGAAAGGGCCCAGATGGTCTGAGTGGAGAGTGACAAGTGGCTGTCAGGGGATTCAGACAGCCTGGCCCTGTGCTGCCCTGCTGGCACACACTCAGACACACACCTTCGTCTTTTTTGGAGGACCTCTTCCTCCTGTGGGGCACCTGTTCACCCAGTGCTGCATCTGTCTGCAGGACGACCCATATTCTTTGTTAAACTGCATGAACAAGAATAAATATTTTTACAACGGTCACCTTCAGCTGCAGTTAGCTCAGCTTCCATCACATCCTCATGCCTCTGCCACAGCAAAGGCTAATTTCTAATCACTCCAAAAGCTTCATATATGCACAACATTTGCAGACCCACAATACACGTGATTGTGTTACGTTGATGTGACATTTGGGCTGTGACAATGAAATGACTAAGGTGTCAACACAAAAACAATACAGGCCTCATAGTTTTATAGTAAATTCACCAGTCAACAATTTAAATACACAATGATTCACAGTTACTTTTTGATCAATCAAGACACTGCCTAGACAAAAACAAGTAACACACACAGTATTTACTTTGACTGCCTTTAGGTTTATTTTAGGCATATTTTTGATAGGATTACACATTGTAACAACATTTATTTCTGTTCATAGTTGTATAAATTTTTTTGCCAAGGTCTTATGTTGATTTGGGGAGTCTGACCACTGTGTAAAGTCTTCTCCAGCGCAATCCCAAAGTGTCTCAATGGGGTTCAGGTCCGGACACTGTCTGTGGTGGCCAATCCATGTGTGAAAATGATGTCTCATACACCTGAACCACTCTTTCAGAAATGTAGCCAATATATCCTAGTATTGTCATCTTGGAATATGTCTACGTCATCAGCAAAGAAAAAAATCCATTCATGTTTAGACCTGGTCATTCAGTATATTCAGGTTCAGCTGACCTCTTTCTATGGACACATAATGTTGTTGAACCTAGACCAGAACAACTGATGCAACCCTAGATCATAACACTGCTCCCATAGGCTTGTACTGTAGGCACTAGGCATGATGGGTAATCACCTCATCCACCTTTGATACACCCATCACTCTGGAACAGGGTCATTTGACAACAGAACTGTTTTCCATTGAAATAAGTACAGCCTTTATGCTCTCTATAAATCTGATGGTTGTTAAAG
>JAPQRQ010000013.1:13706028-13716825 GCA_037367365.1 Apogon talboti | reverse complement strand
TCATTTGACAACAGAACTGTTTTCCATTGAAATAAGTACAGCCTTTATGCTCTCTATAAATCTGATGGTTGTTAAAGAAATGAGAAGCTACTCATCACATTAGTCAAAGGGTTAAAGGACTTCTTGCTGCTGAAACCTATTAATGACTGGTGTAATTATACAATGGAAGGATCTGAACTATGCCAGGTGGCACCTTTAGTTTTTTCTGGGTGATGGACAACCTATCAGATCAGTCTGAATCCCCTTTTATGGGTGGCTGTGACTCAGTTGGTAGAGTGGGTCATCCAATGATCGAAAGGTCGGTGGTTTTAATCCTGGCTCCAACTGTCCACATGTGGAAGACACGGCAAGACACTGAACCCTAAATTGCTCCCAGTGGAGCCTGGCAGCGCCTTGCATGGCAGCGGCCGCCCATTGGTGTATGAGTGTGTGTGAATGTGTGAATGAGAGGCAGTGTAAAGCGCTTTGGGCACCATGAAGGTGTGCAAAAGTGCTATGTAAGAACTGTCCATTTTCTATTTTATGTAGAATGTGCTTTAAAAAACCAACTGCATCAATTTCTAATATAAACACCTGCAGCCTTTTAATACAAGTGTATATGTGAACCTCTATAGCAGTGGTCACCAACTTTTTTGAGCCCAAGATCCCAGACTTCAGCTTTCATCAAAGGCAAGATCTACCTATTATAGCATCAAATATTAATTAGCCCTATATAAAAAAGAATATGTACCTTTATGTCTCTTTATGTGTGCTCTCTCACGTCCAACATCTCTTCTATCCTTCCACCATAAATTGTTCTTCTCGCTGTTGTCTGCTTCTCGGGTGAAAACTCAGCGCTGCCCTTCGAGGCACGTATTCTTCTTTTTACATTTGGCCTTAATCTTTTAAAATATTATGAAAGGACCTGGAGCACTTCCGTTGTGTGAATAGATATGCAGCATTTTCTTCTTGCTTTTGTTTTAGTGTCTACAGCACTCTTTTCTTACAGCACATTCCCATATTTGCAGCATGTTTCCGTATTTGCAGCATTTTCCTCTAGCAATTGTTTTCTTATATGCAGCACGTTCTGTTAATATGCAAGTCGTTTCTGTATATGAAGCGCGTTTGCACCTGTCGGCCACTGTAGAGAACGGCTTCTCTTTCCTAATTGGTCAATAAAACAGCACCTTTTCTCAATATTATTGGCCACGTTCACTCTAGGCTGCCATGCATACTACAGCTGATTTGAGGAAAATACAGCATTCGCAAAACATTGATAAACATATGGAAGCATAAACTGGTGATTTTGTTTTTTTTCCTACTATTCTCGGGATCTACTGAGCAAGTCCCAAAGATTGACATGTCGATCGCGATCGACACGTTGGCGACCCATGCTCTATAGTATGTAAACAAAAACACAACATGCAGTACATAATAAGTAGACATTTGAAAATTCACTGAGCATATGATGTGGGTATGACGTCTGGATCGCAATGCATCTTTGAAATGAACGATTTCATCACCCCTAAAAACATACTTGGTTAGGATTAGAAAAGGGTCCATGGAAAGGAAAAAAATATAACGTTACCTGACAACCATTATCAAGGTTATAGAAACAATCTAATGGTTATGATTAGGCACAAAAACTGCTGCTTGAATAGAGTTAAATGGGTCAGGGCAAGGGCTAAAAGAATAAACAGACTGAACCAGCCCAATCCAGCTTATGTAGGGTAGAGTTAGGAACTGGACCTGGCAATGGGACCACATCTGAGATCTGTCACTTCTGTACTAACCTTATACAATAATAATACCCTGAAGTTTAATCAGATGCATCATAATCTGAAGTCTGGACTCTCTGCCAAAAATATGTTAATGAGCTCATACCAACCTCAGCCTTCAGCCCGACATTCTTTAGATATCGTATTTTTAAACATAATCGTGACCAGACAAAGGATAGTTCAACAGACTTTATAGAGATGTGTGGGCTCTAGACCTTTATACTGTGACTGACCTTTTCATCTAAACACTATGGACTACATTCTACTGGATCTCTGTTTCCTCAGACTTGAGTTTAGCATGAATTTGCAGGTTACACTCACAGCCAAAGTTGAACTCTGCACAGAACATTTGCTTGCATTTAGTTTCTCCTCCGGGAGTGGATTCCCTTAGTGCTGCCATTCCTTGAAAATTAAATTGAAATAGCCTAAGAGCATGAATATGTTGATACTGGAGCTCCCACCTGAGTGTCTGGTTGGAATCGTTTTTTGTTTTTTTTTTTCTATCCTATACTTTCTCCTCTTTTAAATAAAAAACACAAATGTCAGTCTAATTCAGCTTTTCTCTGCTGTCCCAGTCATCAATTTAAGTGGCTCATCTGTTTTGTTTTCCACAAAATTTGGCTTCAAATCAATCTGATTCCTTTGTTCCACTCTGTCCTAATTTCCTACATTTCTGCCTTTGACTCTCTCTGGTGTTTTAACACTTCATGTGCACTGACCGACTGCCCACCGAGGCCGACAGAGGAATTGTCACAACCAGTCAGAGTGTGTATTATCTGTCATTTTAGAGCCATGGGACTGAGTTTAATGGATAAAGCCTGCGGAAAGCCCACACCGTCGGCCTCTTTATATCTTTATGGGTCATACACTCATCTTCCCAAACACCCTTAATGCGCTTTATCTCTCACACTCCCTCTTTTTCTTCTTTCTCTCACTGCATATGTGAACTAAACACACACACACATGCACACACTCCTTATCTTAACTCACTTGCCCTTGATTTGTGTGATCCGGTGATTTTTTTTTCACCCTTCTTTCCCAGGGAATTTCCTGCTCGTCCTTTATGAAATGAGAGGAAATGAAGGATGGGACTTTGGGCTCCGAGGCCAAGACCCTTCCTGGTCCCACAGCAAGGCTCCCTGGGATATGTAGGCGCCTCAGGACTCAGGGACACCGGGGGGTCTTCCTCGTCTGGTAGATGGCATGTGAGTGTGTGTGTGTGAGACTAGAGAGGAAAAGAGCAAAAATTGACAAGAAATTGGGTGTGAGGGGTGAAGAGGAAGCAAGTGTGTGTGTGTGAAAGAGAGATGGAAGTGAAAGTGGGTGTGAGGATCACAAAAAATGAGAGAGCGGAAGGGGAGAAAGTGTGTGTTAGAGAGAAAAAGAGCAAGTGTGTGTATGTGTGTGAGGGACAGCTCGTCCTTCAGGCTCACCTCGGCCCTCCAGGGTCTTTCTTCTCAGCGGCAGTGCCGTCTTTTTACTGGCCCCGGCTGACGGCCATGAAATGGCAAGAAATTTACTGCTCTGGAGCTTATGGATCTGAAGGCAGAGTGAGGAGAGTCATTTCTCTTTTACTCCCTTCTTTTTTTTTTCCTGTCCTATCATCTGCCCTTCCATCCCTGCTGCCCTTGGTCTCTGCACTACAGCTTCATTCCTTTTCCCTTTCCATCGCTGCTCCTTGCTTCCCTGCTTGCTTAATACTTGTGATCCAGTAGAAGTTCACAGCAGGCAGCAGAAGCATTCACATCACTCGAGTAAAGCTTATTAAAAAGGGACAATATCTCCATCAAGACCCAAGTTTGTCCACTAAACATTGTGCTTCTAAGAAGACCAGGGTCTCAAAAAGGACTGACGCAGATAGACTTCAATTGACCTTCCTTCTTGAAGCCAAGGCCATTGACATTAGAGCCTTTGGAAAGGTTGTAGGTGAAGTTCAAACTCAAATCTGAGAGGTCAGCACCTAGAGGTGATCCTAGTCCAGTCATCCTCTAGGGGTCAAAGACTTTTTGCTCTATGTGTTTTATATGTATTCTCTCTCCATCGTCCTTCTTGAATTTGTACCATCTGTTCTCTGTGTATCCTTCATTTTATCCACTCGCGTCTCCTTTCTTTCACCCATTTTCTCTGACTTCCCTCGTACTCAACACCTCTTTCCTTGTGTTCCCATTCTTTCCTCCATCCCCTTCCCACTTTCAACCTTGATCCCTTGATGTGTATCTCAGTCTTCGTCTTGCATATCTGCCATCACCACTCCTCCATTCATACTCACAGTTTATACATTTGTGTTCACACTTGTTTCAGTACCATCTCCATTTTTGCAGTTGCATTGCTTTGATACATTCACCCACATTCAACTAGCACTTATTCTAAAATCCATGAACACCTCTGTAAGTGTTCCTTACCAACAAAAGTTTGTGCAGCTACAGAAGATTTTGCAGACAAATAGTTCTCCAATGTAAAAAATCAATGAAATATCCATCACTGCCTATGGAAATCTGCATTTTGACAAAAACTATATGCTTTAAACAACACAAACTATTCTAATTTTAACAGGGGTCTTCAGTTTTTAGATGCATCCATTACTTCTTACTTGGTCCCCATTATGTTAAAAGCATAATAGACAGAATGTCAAAATTTGATGCAAACATTCACCTGGTTGCAAGGATGAACCGAAAAGGTTTGTGTGGCCAAAGGTTAAAGTCAGTGTAATGTTATGTCTGTCCATTCTGTCATAAGGGTATTTCTTCAAATTGGACACCAGTGATAACTTGGACACAAGCTTGGCCTGATTAGGCTTTGATTGTGAGCTGTCAAAGGTCAAGATGACTTACAAATTAAAGACCATTAAAGTAGCAAGTCTTACTTCTAATTGAGAGAGCTGCACAGACACTATGATGCAAGAATAGTAGATACAAAAGATTAATTTGATATTCTTATTTCGTTGGCAGCCTTGCAAAATCTGTCATATTGGTTTGTAGGGTTCGTAGTTGTGTAGCTGTCAATATTTCTATATTTATTTCACTTTTTTCCTTTTCTTTCTATTCTCATGTTCTACTAGTGAGAAGAGTAACCCAAGATTACAACTACAGTTATCTCCAGTGTTGGGATACGCAAAAAAGATTTCAAAAGTTGAAAAAAAACATGTTTTTCTAAGAGTAGCTGTAAAACCTTCTTTGCTTTGCCTCCAATAATTGCACCAAATAAGGAGACTTATCTTTAAAAAGTAAATAAGGACTTTGGTACGGTAGTTGTTTATTGCACATAGCATTGTTACTTGTAAGTTTTAGCCTTTTATCCAAATGTTTACACTTCCCCTGCACAGCCAGTCATTATAACCACAGACCTTAGCATTGGAACTTCAATACCCAGAAATCTTTTTAACCTGCTGTTAGTAACTTCCCATATTTGCCAGCATGTACAGGGTGAGAAAGGCTACAGCTTTGGTCTGTCATACAATAAAAAGTGTAAGTAAAGCTGTGTGGGTCCCAGCTGTACAATCCACAGCCTCACAATGCCGGGGAGTAGGAGGGGAACATAAAAGGATTAGCAGTACCGAATTAGTACTTGGAGAATTGTTCATGCAGAAGTGCATGCAAACATACTTCCCTCCACATATGCATTTAGCGATTTTTCTTTACAGAATATACACACTTTACAACAGGCACACAAACAAAACACTTATAAGCACCCAACAGATGACACCGTTAGTCTTTTCTCAAGTATAAGCAGTGAACAAGTATGCATATTTATTCAAAGGTAGTTATAAAGTTGTGTCTCCAAACCAGTGAACAACAACAACAACAGAATCCTGTCAGATCCATGCTATGTTCAATGTCTTTGCACCAAAGCAGTTCAAAGCCTGGTTCAGAACTGGTAGCAATTTTTTTTGGTTTCAACAGCCAAATAACTATGTATTTCTCGGGCAGGAAAATGGACTGTTCTAAAACTACAAACTGCAAATTCTAGCTCAGTAGTAAAGTTTTGAAAGCACTGTGATTTTTTTTTTTTTTTTTTGTATCCCTCAAAGACCTAACAGCCACTGGCAACCAATACCATCTAGTTATACAAAATGTGTCATAACTTTTGAACCACTAATCCTAAGTAAATAATTTAGTTATAACGTTCAGAGGCTCTGTAGTGGAAGTGGAAATACCATCATCTTCTACAACATTGGTTCACTGATAAAACCCATGTAGTCTGACAAATGACAGTGGTTGTAGATGCTTGTTTTTGTGTACAGTTAATGGTATATATATACCTTTGATTTACTCTGAGCTTCTATGAGTATCTACATGATTAGTAAATGAATATCTGATTTTCACTGAAAAATGCAAAATGCAGACGATAATATAATAAATGGTGACAGATTTCTGAGGAAAGGTTAAATGTAGAGGAAAAAACTATTTGGAAGGCACCAAAAAATTATTCTATGTGTCAAATGGATAACACAGTCTGTACCCTCTGTAAAAATAGATCAGCCTTACTTGAAATACATAATAATGTGTATTTCAAGTGTGTGGACATACAGGTTTATACCCAATGGGTCCAGATCAACATGAATTATGATTCATTTCACGAACAGAAAACACTGTTTGGATGCGTCTGACTTTTGCAGATGTATAGGATAGTTATGTAATAGTATACAGTAGTTATGTAAGGCTTATGCAGAAATTACAAAATAGACAATAGATAAAACCAATGTTAAAAATTAGCCAAATTAACGACATTCCAATTTCAGATGTATGCTCGTGACAGCAGGATTGACATACATCATGCAAAAAGTGAAAGTAAAAGTAACTGAAACAAATATACACCTGTGTAAATGCCTTCAATCTAAACATACTTGCTGGGTGAAGAAGTTTTCCCCAATATTTCATAACTTAAATGCAACATAATGTCTTAAAACATCTCCCATGTGATGATTTCTGCCCAGATGATGCCCTGTGCCATGATCTATGCTGTGATTATGTCTTTTTTTAATATCTCATACCTGTAAATATTACTCCTGTACTGTACTCCCTTGAATAGTGGTTGTGATGGCGGTACTTAACATCACACCACCAAGTAGAAGCTAACAAACGTACTCAATGACTACATGTGGAAATAGAGCAGCGTGTCACTTTTCTGAGCGCTGCTGCAGGATTTCAGTAAAACGTCAAGACTTTGTA
The DNA here is from genome assembly GCA_037367365.1 of Apogon talboti. Lineage (NCBI taxonomy): Eukaryota > Metazoa > Chordata > Actinopteri > Kurtiformes > Apogonidae > Apogon > Apogon talboti. The sequence goes on along the minus strand of JAPQRQ010000013.1, from coordinate 13,709,900 downwards.
CAGGTAAACTGTGTGTCACGCTTTAGGGATGGAGCTCACACTGTGACACAGAGCCGCTTTGGAGGAAGCAAATGGCAGCGGTTCATGGAGGAAATCCAACACTGCTGTCAGATAATAATGAAGAGACAGTAGCTCGTTCTGATCACCAGAGATTCCAGTTTTAGTGTTGACATGGACATAAAAATATAGACCTTAAAACAATAAATAAAAGAAGATATATTGAGAAATAAAAAAAGTCAGTTCAGACAGTTGGGGAAATGTACATGCAGTTAATCTAGAGACATGTTTTTGGATCCTCCTCATATTTTTTTCCTTGTAAATGGTCTCATGTCTTTAGTGGGACAGACTAAGACTAATTGGGAAACATAGACATTGTCCAACTCTTAAATTAGCAAAGACTACAACACTAATGTGAAGAAATTAGTTCTGTGCGTCCAGTTCCCTCATCTTGAAGTCAGTGGATTTTTGATCAGATGCCTGAAATAATAATTCACATTTAAGACATTTTCACATTTAGTCCTACTATATAAAATATGCACATGAGTAAATACCCCATTCATGAAGCTTTTACATGGCTAAATGAGGCTACATAAGGACATTAATTGGCTCACTCGTCTACCTTTACAACATGTTCTAAGTCTCAGCTTAGTCATCACAGTCAGGGTGTCACATTTTGATGCAGGAGTGCGGCGGACACCTAGACAATATCATGGTTATGGTTTTATTAACAGTTTAGGTAGATAAACAACTTGGTTAAGCTTTGGGAAAAGGTATGAAAGGAAGCACTAAAAAATAAGAAAGAAAAAGAGAAAATGCACAGTATAAAATGGGATACGAATCCTTATCTTTGATGTGTAAGCCAACAAACTTTGGTGTTTTGCCATAACTGCTTCAACCTTTTCTTATTAAGATATATCACCTGGTCCATGTCGACCACTTTCAACTTCTAAGGACATATTGTACCCAAAACTGTGGCCAAAACTCTTGGCAGTGACACAAATTGACCTTTTTTTTTCATAAATATTTCTTTGCCAATATAAGTCTTTGAAAGTACGTGTAATAGTTCCACAATGTACCTCAGAAATATTTCGATAAAAATGTAAAAGAATTGTCTGCACAGTTTGCATAAATAACATTTGTGCCAGTTCTAAAATATCCCTCGAATATCATGTGTGTTAACATTTGACTCTATAGGGGCATCCCATAATGCTAAGGGCTCATGACCAAGCGTCAGTATGTGACAACTAAGGAGTGAAAATGTTCTCACCTTTTCAGCATTGTCGTGTTCTTGCGAAGTATTCTATTAATTAGTTCAGGTCTGAATGGCTCTGGTACTGTTTGAGGTTCTGTTCTACTGGGGGTGGAGGTGGGGGTTTATCATCTTTGACCAAGAAATAAAGATGATAAACAGAGCGTAGAACAATGTAGCGTGGTGAAATGAGCAGAACAGTTTCATCAGTGTCCATAACCTGTTGATACTCAAACTGTGATGTGTCTGCCTATGTCAGCTGAGCATCTGTGTTGAATTATAACTGTACAGCAGCAGAAAACACACAGTTCAGCAGGTTAAAGTAAATGACTAAAACTATTGTAGTACTCGCAGACTTTGAAGAATCATGCAAAGCACACTGAAATAAACCAGTAATGTTAATGATCCAATGTTTGGATCCCAATGAATGAAAGGAGGTGGTGAGTTGAAATTGTCTAGGGGAGACTTCTATGTAAACCATACTGCATCAGGTCATGCTAAGTGATGACCATATGATATCAACTAAATTGCAATATTAGCATTAGTGAAGTATTGTTTTTCAGTGGTGAGAACTACTTTGGTAAGTCTCATAAACTTATTGTACAAAATATTGCTTATTTTTAGCTATAATCCAAACACCTAATGGCTTTTCATTGATGGACCTGGAAGGATGGTAACTTTCTAGTTAGTCATCACCAGACAACCATATTTTTTGCTATGTAAATGTATCTTTTCAATGATATGTGCATATTATGTTTATGTTATTTGGGAGGCTCTCTGACTTTAACATTGCTGGTGCATTGTGGTCATTCCCTATGTCAGTGTCTGTTTCCTATTTACTTAGTGTGATGCTTGGTTGTAAAGACAGTATCTCCTGGTTCCAACAATATAAACTGAACAGTTTAGGGTTATATTGTGATGTTAACAGGGGGATAACAGCACATTTTTGTCAGCTGGTATCCAGATCATAAGGACTGTAAGAGCTAAAATGCTGCGGTGATTCTCCAGTGGAGAATTGCTACTTAAAATAAAAAAAATAAAAAAACAGTGTATCTGTGTGTGTGTATATGTCAGTACAGTTTTCAGCGTGTCAGCCATGAAAGGCCTCTACACGCAGTTTGAGCACTCCTGAGTGAGAGAAGTGTGACAAACAGCTCAACAGGCTTTGGCACGCCAGCTGTCCAGAGGGGACGCACACATACAGGCGGCAAACGAACACACACATCAATAATACACACTCAACATGGGAAAAAACACACAATAAAACTCCCACACCGCTGCCAAGCACAGTGCAGTAATCTTTAGTAATGCCATCAGTCCTGAGGGCCGAACGTCTAAACGATGCCAACGGCCACACAACATCAGAGCTTTGGCCCTGCCTTTCCCACAATCCCTCTCTCTACAGGCATCCAATCCACGGTTGGACAGGAAAAATTGAGTTTTCTGGCGGCGCTCTCTCCGTTTGAGTTGTGAGGAAGGATGCTGCTGGGGGATAGAGAGAGTGACAAAAAAAATAAATAAATAAAATAAAACGCTTGGCTGAATGTTGTTCTGACCCGCTGCTTTCTAGTTGCCGTGGTGATTTTGATCAACAACCGGTAATAATGTGACAAGCTGTACAGCAAATGTGCAGTTCGTTTGCTGTGTTTCGTTTTAAAATTACATATAGTCTACATCTGCCTTTTCCAAACTTATAGCAGATTTGTTTTTTTTGCAGTACCAGTCATTGGGAAAACAGAGGAGACACCTCAGTGTGTTTTATGTGACAGATGCTCTGTAATGAAAGATTAGAAGTATAGGAACAAGTTGGACAAACTCTCCAGACATTGTCAGTATCAGGGGAAAGTCAAAAGTAAGTAAAAACTGGATAGCAGACCATCATCAAAGAGTGATGTGATTCCCTGTTTTCATGTCACAGGGTTCCATTAGGAGACCAGTGCCAGATCAAATCCCATTCATTGCAATGGAATTAGATAAAGATCGAGAAAAATGGGCTTTGAGGCTTGTTTCTGTCCTAACAGTGAACTCTCACGAGATCTGGCAACACAAATCTCATCTGACAGAGGTTAAAACAATCAGGAAATAATATTACCCATAAAAAAATGTAATATTAGAGTATCAGTAACATTTTTAAACGTACTTTCATATGTCTACTCGATTCATATGTCTTAACCTTTCTGGCCACACCCATTTAGGAGACAGGAAGTGAACTGTTACATTTCACTTGTTACATTGTGGATCATGTACCATCTTGAGACCAATTCCACTAGTTACCACTCACAATATTGAAAAAAAGAAATGCTGACATGGTCTCCTTAGCTATGTGTGTTGTTAGCCAACATTACTTGCCTATATTTGTCAGAATCCGTTATATTTTTCGTAACCAATCATAGTTAACCATCAGTACTAGTCGGTATTAGTGCTGATGTTGAAGTTAGTTTGACTTTTTAATGGTTAATGGTTAACTTGCTTTATTTACCCCCACAGTGAAATTCTTGCTTGTGCTTTTTACTGATCCAAATACATACACAATACCTAGCATTAGCATTAGCAGTTAGCACACATGAAGCGCAGTGAGCTGCCATTGAAGGCACTCAGGGTCCAACTCAATCAATCAATCAAT
>JAPQRQ010000013.1:13656077-13668320 GCA_037367365.1 Apogon talboti | reverse complement strand
GGGGGGGGGGGGGCTGAGAAGGGGTGTCACAGGAGGACCAAAGTTTGGTGTGTGTCTATGTAAATGTATGTCTGTCTGTTGTGCCAGAGGACTGTGGCTCTCCTGAAAGAGGAAGAAGACAAAGAAAAACAGAATCAGATGGTTGTGCTGGTGAAAACAACAGTCCAACTACATTTGGTAGGTTTTTTTTTTCCTCAGAGTGTTGTTCAACACCACTGTGCAGAGGTGGCAAAAGTACACACATGCATATTAAAATGTACTTGCATTAAAAAGTGGTAAAAGTAGAAGAACAGAGTCTTTATCTTATAAAAGTGAAATAGTCTAATGCCCTGTCCACACTAATACAGATATTTTTTTCCAAATTCTATCCCCACAACGCTAAAATGTCTACAAACCCACAAAACAGCTTGTTTATTTTCGCCATTTTTTCAGTTCAGTTTATTTCAAATATGGAATATAAACCAAATAATCCCACATTAGTGGCTAGAAATATAACAGATTTCAAAAGGACATGAACATTTGATTCGCATATTTGAGAGGTTTTGTTGTTTGTGTTGGACATGAAACTTTGGATACGGTGGATAATACTAGACATAGCAGATGTAGAGGCTTTAATCTGTCATGACAGTGAAGAAGCAACAACAAGTTAAACTTAAGTTACTTTAAGTGTGAGTATAGGTTGGAGTGTATTGTTTACACCTGGATCTGATGTTTAAGGTGCACATTCATTACATATTCACTGCAATAACAGACATGCACATAATAATAGACATGGGTGTGATACCATTGTTTTCCCATCTTTACACTTTCCTTGTCCACACCGAAACCAATGTTTACAAAATATATAGTTTGGAAACGTTTCTGAAAATCTTGGGTTTTTGCAACTTAAAATGCTGTTCATGTGTTAATGAGAGATCTAAATGTGGACAAAAGTATCAGTTTGGTGAAATATCTGGGTTAGTGTGGATGGGACTGATTAAGATTTCAAATCAAATCAGAAACACTAACTGAAAATAATTCACTACAATGTGCAAAGCCTTTTCTACAGTAGGCTAATTAGGACTACACAAGGGACCAAAGAAAGACCTGATGTTTTGGGGATATTTTTTTTCTTCATGTCATCATATTTCAAGGAAAAAGTTGAAAACATTACAAAATAAAAGTTGCAATACTGTGAGGAATAAAAGCCATATTACATGAATAAAGGCGTAATATCATGAGAAAGTCAAAAAACAAACTATAAATAATATTTGAAATATTATTATTCTAATTATTATTAAAAATAAAGTTGGAAGAATCTTTAAATGAATAAAGATGAGAAAAGTCCGGAGAAAATTCAATAACAAAATGACATTTCAAGAAAAAATATTTTAAAAATTACAAAAATATAGACTTAATATTTTGATTAAAACAGTTTGAATATTGTAGGATTAAAGTTGATATCATTTGAATTAAAAAGTCATAATATTGCAAGAGAAACAGTCACCTTTTGTGTACATTGTCATTTCCGGCCTGTTTTGTTTTGGGATTTTTTTTGTCCTGTCATCTTATTTCATCTTATTTTGCTCCTTCACTGATTTCATTGTGTTTCATCTTTTGCATATTTTTTGTTTTGAAATGATTTTCATATGTTTTCTATGTGTTATTGTTCCAACCGTTGTGAAGGCAGACGATGCAAAACAAAAACCATGGATAATTTCCCCTAAATGCATTAAACTAAAACTAATTTAGCAAAGGAAAATGGTTGAAAGTGCATATATTTTTGTTAAAATGCAGGGGGTAAAAGTAAAAACCTAGCAGAACAGGTAAAAGAAAAATCATCTTAAATACAGTACTTAAGTATTTAGTGAGATCCCGCCCCTGCTGCCTGATTGGTCGATTGCCTCCTTATCATGCATGTTACAAACATCTGTGTGATGAGTGTGTTTGGATCTCAAAACCACTCTCTGTGTTCCATCTGCTTGTGCTTACTTCAATAACCAGATAATATAATCCACAATAATTAGACTCTACGTGATAAGAAATTTGAGTCCATCTGCATTTTTGCTCAAATAAATCATCCAAGTACCTACAGCTTCAAACTTTACCCAAGAAACCTGAATTATCTGCTTCTATTTGTCAGAGTCCATTGTTGTTGCCCGTTGCAGTTTGGAATACAGCAAGTTCATGAAAGCTTTTCCACTTGTCGTTCCAAACACACAGCGTCTGGCAGCTCTTTCCTGGGAACACGGTGTGTCTTTAATTTGTTTGGAGTAAAGCAAGAGAAGAAAATGGCCGGCCAGCGTAAGCAGGCTGATGAAATGTTGGAAAAGAACAAAGAAGCTAAAGTGTCAAGATGTGTGGAAATGTATGGGAGGGAAGCGGAGCTAGTGCCGCCTACACTGTTTGATTGACAGGTGATGTGTGCATGGTGTAGTACAGGAGAACAGAGTGCGATGAAGGGAAATGTGGAGAATTAAGAGGCATCTCAGATAAATACAGATTTTATCAACTTGAATTGATGGGATGTTGTATTTCAAGCTCAGCAGCAATGGCTTCAAGAAAATATGTACGTCTGTGCATGGGACAGTTTGAGACTCTACTGGAGCTTCTCCAGATGTCCTCCTCTAATTTCCTCTTCTTATTTATGTTTTTATATCGGACATAGAGGATTTCAGAGGATTTTAGTGGATTTCTACTCAGTTTATTATGGACTCCATGTTTCACGGTTGCTGTCTTGTGCAGTGCAGGGTCATCTTTGTGACGTTTCTACAGGGATATAGGTTTCACTCATAGATGTCAATCAACTGGGGATGTGTCCCTACTGTAGACTGTGTACAAAACAAGGATGAAGTCTGCATGATTTAACCCTTTAACAGTCTATGATCATGCCGGAGTGACCAGGTCACATGAACTTTTCAAATTTCCTTTCTCAATTGTACACATATAATGAAGCTTCATATGTAAAAATATTACGTCATATTATCAAGTCTTTATTCAGCCTCATTTATCTCACATTTGGTGAAAACAGAACACTAGACAGACAATATTTATGCTCAAAAAATAAAACTGCAAAATTTCATTTTAGACATGTTTTCTACACTTACCTATTATTTTATTCATATATTTCACTACTATAAAACAGATTGTCCTGAACATTTTAATATAAAACACCTGGATACTGTGTTATTTACAAGTACCTTAAAAACTTGAAATTAAGAAAGTATATGAAAATCAAGAAAATGTCTTAAAACTCTGGGAGTTAACATGTTTGTTTATGTGATGTTGAAGCTGGAGTTCTACATTTTGGGGACCATGGACCACAGGAAACATCAGACACTATTTCTAGTATCACCTAGTATCAGCCAAAGTAATATTAAACATGGTTTAGAATCATCCAGATCACAGACTGTTCAATCCTGAATTGTTATTGCATGAATATGTAAACATGTCATCATATTGTGATGTGGAATGCCAAGCCAAATTATGAAATCCGTAAATAGAGCAACTACCACATTGGTGACCGATCTGAGCCAAGCCATGCTGAACTGATACAAGTCGACCTAATACCTTGCAGTGGAAAGGTAGTATAAATGCCCATATTTGGACAAGAAGGTGGAGCTTAGTGCAACCACCAAGGTAACACTAACTTCCAGAAAATGCTGACCACTAACGCTGTCATGTTAAACACCTCTAAGTTATGTAAGATATGTTAACTTTAATGTATAATCAGTAATAAGTAATTAATGTGGTGGTGTAGTGGTTAATACCACCACCGCAGTGCTAGAGGGTTCTGGCTCTGGTTCCTCTGGTTTGTATGCATTAATTGTAATTATGCTAGTACTGGTTGTGGTGTACATTGGGATGGCTAAGGCCTACAGGCAGAGCTGAATATCCCTGTAAGGATAATAAAGTGAGCTAACTTCAACCTTTAATGTTGGTTATGTAAGTTATATTAACAGGCAGAACGATATTGTAGTTAAATCTATGTGACATTGTGTGATATTGTAGTTAAATCTATGTGACATTGTGTGATATTGTAGTTAAATCTTCATGACACAATCTTCTGACAGTCTTGTTAGTTAACTTTTGACCCATAAATGTACTGTCAAGGTAAATAATGTTTTATTCAATAAACAGAAGCTATGAAAGAAGGCTAATCAGAGTTAGCTGCCCACATGGCAGGGTTACTCAAATGATGTATAAATTTAAACCTTTGTATAAGATAAGCCACTGAGTTGTATTTAAAAACAACAACAACAACAAAAAAACATACACTTGGAAATAGGGAAATAAACAATAAATATACTAACAATTTTTCATACTACGCAGCAAATATCTGCCAACTGTGAAATTTCCCCTTGGTGGGATCAGTAGTCTTATCTTATCTTATCTTATCTTATCTTATCTTATCTTATCTTATCTTATCTTATCTCATGTACATTCTAGTGCAGCTTCAAGTGGCCATTAAAGAGATTATAGATTTTGGTTAGAAAACAACAGGATGGAATGTAAAATGGGAAGCAATTGTTGACTAAATTAAAATTATGTGCAGAAATCATTTGAGAATAAGACAGTGGACACTCTCTGGGCCCTCCTAGTGCTATCATGGCACATTTGGTACCACTGACTTCACCACAGCCTTCCAAACACCAACAGTAACGATAATGCCAGATGATCCACCATCATTTTCAAAGTGAAATGTTGGCCAAGAAAAACAAAAACTGAGAGCAAGTCCAACTTTAAGATCATAGTGATTCATGTGCACAGTTATTGGCTCCATTGGATGATGCGTGAGAGACGTGATATTTAGTAAGTAAATTCTCCACAGTTTGTTCGTGTTTCTATTCCCTGTCTGTGAACATGATAAACTGACACTGTTCTGTTTCATGGGGTTTTACTGCAGTGGTATTGGATATTGTTGTGCGTTCTACCGTTCCTGTATTGGCATTATTGATTGACATAGTGATACGGCGGCAGATGTGATGCATATGCATGAGTGTGACTTGTGCGGTCGATGTTCTTGTGCTTTTTATGCTGAGTATTTTCAGATTGTTGACACTGTCCAATGTTTTTTCCTTCTCTAAATGTTGAAGTTTAAAAAGTAGTGTTTCATCTGATCTTTTCTGTCTTCACAACTTTTCAGTACACAGTGAAGCCCTTGATTGTTCTGGATAAATATGCAATACTGACAGAGATGTTTCCAAAGAGAGAAGCGGTTTTTACACAAAATTTAATCTTTGGTGTAGGAAAAACAATAGAAATCCATGTATTTTTCTGCATTGTTTGATGTGAATATCCTATACCTGTGGAAACAAACTATAGGAATCGCTGCCTTTCTTTCGTATTTGTTTCTAGATTAATAAATTCAGTCAGATCAGGTTCAATTTGTACGTGAAGTCTTTTTCAGATCCACAATTGCATGCTGCGTTTAAGTGCCGCTGCAAAACTGGGACACCCCGGCTCTCATTGGATTCATGTGCAATTTCAGAGTATGAAAGTCGTCTTTGAGGTTTAAACAGGCATTTTACACATCTAGATATGGATGACAGCTTTGATTTTTACTGCTCTAGGTGCAGTTTTATCTGCTCTAAGACTCTCAGACACACAGTCAGATTACTGCAAACAGCGCTCTTATGTAACGCCGTCGTTCCAGCTGCAGGAAGATGCACAGGTCGGATGAATGCAGGAGTTCCTCTAGCAGATCCTTACGTTGCATTTGAGACATGTGTTACTCATTGTTGGGAGGATTTGTGTTCTGTTGACCGCTAATCCGAAAAGGTCTACGACAGACTGAGCAGTACAACTGAATTTGAAGCACACACTCTTACTCACACAGTCGCCAACTGCAGGCGTAACCGCTGAGAATTGGCCATGCTTTGCTAAGCTTTCGTCTCACACCTACAATATGAAGGTTACAGTCTGAGAATAACAAGACGTGCCTTCGCTCCGTGCAGAGGAGTGAACGCCGCTCTGCATGTAATTTCATTTTACATGACATCCCGCATTATCTCAAGTTCAGTCATACAAAGGAGACGTCCCTGTGGAAGACCTTGATTCGGAGGGTGTCAGAGCAGAGTATGAGCCTCCAGACTTCTCTCCAGTTTTGAAAATGAAGACATCCACATGAGCAGGAACATTTGTAATACATTATTCTGGGGCAATATACAGTATATTAATACCAGCATGTGTGGAGCCATATGTCGTGGAACAAAAAATGTGTTTTGTCCCAAAGTGACGACACATGGTGTGTTGAATGTGACACTACCTTTCAGGCAGTGTGAAAAAATATTCACATTTTGAATGTGAAAATTATTTTTTATCAAGATAGAAACTGTTCAGATCATCACAATGACAGATATAGAGCTCGTAACAGTAATTAGGGCTTTAGTAACCGATTTAATGGATAGAGTTGGATATATTGGATGTATCGACAGAGCCATCCATGAATGAATGTACTTAAGGTTATATTTCAGCCACAGGCTAACTACTGAAACTAGTAGATGTTCTATTCTGAATAAAGTCCAGTGTGTGCATTATAGAATGACACTTTCAGTATTGGAGCATTAACCTTAATATTTCACTAAGGGGCCTGTTCCAAGAAAGGGTTGGATGCTAAAGGTTTACAATGTGAAAGCATGTTTTCAGAAACAAACCCAGGTGTGCATGTTCACATTAACTTCCATCCAATAGATCATCAGAAATTCATTTTATCATTGGGTTAGCGTTACATTTACATCTTTACATCAATGGAAGGAGGGTTAGGGTTAAACATACAAGGTATCTGTACACTGTACTTTATTTCAATAGGGTTCAGCTATACTCATTTGTAGTTTTAAATAGTTTTAAAGCCTTATATTATATTTTTTGTTTAGGGTTAGCTCCATGAAAAGGGTAGGAGTTGAAAGTTACATTTTCCTGCTGTTTCAATATCAGCAAAAATCAATCTGATGTTTGAGTTTTGGATAAAAAACATGCCTTGATGTTCACATGTCCATCCATCATGTCTATGAAAACTCATGATAGGCTTAAGTTTGAACTGGTATAGTTTAGGTTGTATTGCAGCCAAATGGAAAACAAGGAAACTTAAAGATGGTCCCTTTCAAATGAAGTTCAGTACACACATACCCTGAGCAAATGCACTAAAAACTTTGACTCAGCCAAAATAAAACCTGCTCTTTGGTTTCTGTTAAAAGTTTCATCAAAACCAGGCCTAGATTTACACATACACCTCATCACCAGCAACTCGTAGAAACATTAGTTACAGTTGACCTATGGTGGTAGTTTAGGTTATGTTTTAACCACATGTCTAACACAGAAACTAGAAGATATTACCTTTAAAATGAAGTCTGCTACATACATCATTATACTGTAAATACTCTAAGTGAAAGATCATGTAATGTTTTAGGGTTCTATGAAAAGGCCGTTACTGATCACAGCTAAAAACAAAGCCTGTTGTTCTTTTTTTTTTTTTCTTTTTTTGTAGAAAACTCTTTCAAAACTAAGCCTGCATGTTCACATACACTTCCTGTCATGATGACCTGATAGTACACAACCCAAAAATCCAAAGCTGGGAGGGATATTTGACTTGACAGTACATGCTGAGGCAATTTTCCAACATGGTGCAACAACAAAGTTCCATTGTCCACGATTGTCTTTTTGTTTAATTCTCCTCTCATCATTTATACGAGTTCAATACTCTCCTTCGAAGTAAAGCAACAAAAGCAGAGGAAATACACTGTCCCCCTTCAGTCTGGTGATATACAGCATGTCCTCGCCCAGCTTATAGTCCTGTTGGCGAGTAATGTGTGGTGGGTGTGAGCTCAGGGAGTCGGTGGCCAGAGCACAACCCCCCCTTAAAGCTGCTTTTGTGATGCTTCTGGCTCGAACACTCAGGCCTGGATGAAGGAAGAGGGAGAGGACGGGTGCAGGGTTGAGCAGAGACAGTGTGTGTGGCCAGGGACAACCACTATGCTTTGCTGTTGTCAAAAATCACATATAATAGTGTTTTTCTTGTAGATAACTATCTTGTAAGACAATAAAAACTCTGTATTGAGTATTAATTGGAGCTTAATATGTCCAAGTCCAAGATGTCTTTAAAATCAGTTGAACTAACATCTTCTGATCTCCTACACATACAGATATTGTTAATTTCTAAAGTTTATCTGCTGGATCTGAGATATTTCCCGCTTCCCTAAAAATCCATGTCACTAGACCACAGGTTTTTGTAGTTTTATGCTAAATACAAGTTAAAAACTGTTGATTAGAAAAGCTGTTATATGTGAACATCAGTTCTGACCTAAGTCATTGACTTTCATTCATTTATGTACTCGAATTAAGTAACACCCTCTTGACTGACAACATGATGTAAGTAATAAATAAGAATATTAATTCAGTTTGATTTGTTTTTTTCCATTTTCATTCTCTGATAACGAATATCAGAATCTAATAATGGAAATACTGTTACTGTTTTCAGCCATTGACTTCCATTCAATTTATATGCTAGAATCAAATAACATACCTAATTGGCTACATGATGTAAATGATAAATAATAATAATAATAATTTTAGTAAGTATATTTGTTTTACAAAAAAGTCCTAAAAAAGGATCTACTCATGCATTAAATCCATATTAAAAATCATGTCTCTAATGCAGGTGAATGTAAGAAAATGCTTCAAGTGTGACACTGTAAACTGTAAAAGACATCATTGTGACACTTGTTTTTGATTTTTTGATTTTGATTTTAAGTATAAAGCTACTAAAAACTTGGGTCACCACTAAAAAACTGTTAAATCTTACAGAAAGTAATGACAAAACTAGTGTCTTTACAACATTTCCTTCAGTCACACTTGCAAAATATAGCGGATGTGCTGTCTCAGTGCGTAGATGACGCAAGATGTTGAAAATATGAATAATGTTCTTTCTTTGGTATTGGCTTAAAATGATCATATTTTGAAGAAATATTACTCTCATGACCCCTGGGAAAATACACTGTTGACCTGTAAGTCGGTGTACTCTATACAATACCTAACATTTTCAATTAGTAAACAGGATTTTAAGGTCATTTATCATAACAACAAGCATGATTGGCTGCAAGGAAGTCATGTGATGTGAGCTGTGTAAATACAGGATTTCATTACAGATTTGTTTTACTATGCAGACTGTGTAAGGGACCCTGTCACAAAGCGATCTAATTGTCATGAATGTGGTATTACTGAGAGTACATTGTACAGAGGGTGTAATTTTCATGCAAATATGATACTTTTTCTACATCTACATGACAATTTCTCCTAACATTGAAAAGCTACAAAAACTTACAGAAGAAAAGACTGAAAGAAATAATAATGACCCTCATTATTATAAGTTTTTTGTACTTAATGCGGAAATAAAATACATTTTTGCAGAGTTTGGAGTCTGACAGGCTAGTTTAGTTTTAGTCTAAACTGGGGAAACGCTAGCAGCATTTGTTTGAGGTTGAGTGCAGGTACATGTGCACCAAAGCAGAAGATAAAACCAACCATGGGGCGCTTTAACAGTAATAAACAAAACATTGCATTTATTAAGAAGTCTTGTAGTGAATCTACAGTGTACAAATCCTGCAATGAAAAGAAAAGTCTTGAATTCAGAACAAGAAGCAACTACTGTACTGGCTAATTTGTATTTCATTATTATGAAACATTGTGTTATTCTGTTTTGTAATGCTAACAAGTTAATAAAAATTTTCAAATTGGAGCTGATTTTGGATACTTGTACTTTAGAGGAAGAATGCTGTATCATATAGCAATAGTGGGGTAAAACCTTTAATACTATAGAAATTCAATGTAGCATAAAATGGAAATGCATTTAACCCTTTGGAGTCTGTAATATAAATGTCCCTTTTTTTGTCATACCTGCTTATAATCACCTTTTTAGGCACTTCATATAACCTGATACCCCATGTGCTGCATATCAAAATGTGCAGAACATTCTCAGCTATCAGCCAAATAAAGGCTTATCTGTATTGGAACACTGGGTTGAAAATGTTGGGTCCTGAAGCTGAAAAATTACAATACATTTTTTGAAAAAAAGTGAAGTGACTTGTGAAAACATACCTTTACTATGTGTAAATCGAAATTTGGAGTTTACAGATTGATTTAGTAGTAGTGTAACAGATGAAGAATAGCCAAATAAATAGATAAACAATGCCTAATTTTTTTTTAAAAAATAACATTTTTTGAGTGAAATACTTTTTGCTGTTTTTCATAGAAAACTAATTGATGGTGACTCAGAGAAGGGGTGGGCATGCTGCCTTCAGGAACCAACCAGAGGCTCTGTAAATCTTGAAACTCACCACAGTTAAAACAGACTTCTTCTACATAAAACAATGTTGTTAATTGATATATAAATTAATTCTATGCATGTTTTTTTTGGTGGACATATTTGTAGGACCCGCATGACTAAAGTAAAGTCAGAATTGTAATGAGATTTCCTAACTGTTAAACCTACAATATAAGCCCGGATGATCTTATACATACACACTTATCTGACCTCACACATACATGTGAGTCAGACTGAACAGAAAGACAACAGAGAGAGTGTTGTCCAGGGATTATGGCTGACAAAGGCTGTGTTGCATCACCCAAATGCTCCCTGATACAGCTACATGTTTGTAGTTTCGAGCCTGTCCAATCTGTGCGTAAAAGCTGCAGGCCCCGGGAGGGGAACGGGGAGAGTCATCTGGCAGAAGATGTATGTAAACCCATTTCCAAACAAATGGGCCTGACTGCACTGCAACGGGGAGAGGTGCCATAAGCGTCCGGCGTGCATAATGCCTGCATGAATCAAGACTTCCCGGCTGCCGAACGTGACCACACAAGCTCGCGTATGAATAGCACGTGTCACCGGCGGCGGCTTATCATCAACAACAGTCGGCGACCCCGGCAGCAACGCCCCATTCAGAAGTTAACAGTCACTGATCATTATTATGGACGTCTGGAAGCTGGAGTTAGCCAGTCAAACATGTTTATGTGGTGTGTGTGACGGAGGCACAGAACAGCTCATACAAAAAGCACCCTGAAGCCTTGTAAAAGGAAAAGGTGCCCACCTGAGCCACGGACCTCCACCCATTTATATACAGTATTATGGTCAATGAATAGGATCCTGACTGGCCATTCACTCTAACAGAGTAAATGTTCACTGCGAACAGGCTACATTCAGTTTTTGTAAATATTGCTAGATGTTATCTTCTGTCAGTCATGCAGTTTATGCACGGATTCATTCAGAATCTGTCTGTGCTGTTTAGCAGTTACAGCCTGTAACATTTAAAGGGTAGAACATGTGACGTTTAAAGGCAACATTTATAGTTATAGCTTATAACATTTACAGGTGTAACTTGTATCTTGTAGTGGTATAGCTTTCAGCCTTTAAAGGTGTAATATGCAACATTTATAGCTATGATTTGTAGCATTTAAAGATATAGTATATAACATTTAAAGGTACAACTTGTAACCTCAACAACAATGTTCAAATTCAAAGAAATATGTAATATTATTCTGTGTAATCTTCCATTTCATTTTGTCATTTGTCAGTGGTAGCATTTAGTTAGCAAACTTTTAATTATTTAGTTACAATATATTAGTTAGATATAATATACCACTAAAATTGATGGGAATAAAACCTCAATACATCACCTCATCTATAAATATAAGTTCATACTAGATGTGCATTAGCAGTTGTGGTAAAAATGGCAGTTCCCATGATCCCAAGATAATTTGCAATAAATGCATTACAGTTCATTCTGTTATGACAGTTTGTTTAAGAGTCTGTCAATAATTGACATACTCAATGTGTGAGTATGAATAAAGGCAAAATTTATCCATAACAGACAAAATAAAATTTAGAGATAAAAATAAAAATTATATTATTTTCAGTCAGTTGATTGAAGCTAATGGTTTATCCAAATAGTACAACTAAAATATCTTGAAAAGCAGTCATTTATTTTAATAGAAAGTGTAATTCAGTCATCCATACACAAGATAGAAATCAGCTAACATTAGCTAGTGAGCTAAAGCAGCTAACGTCCTTCAGCAAGCTAACAATAGCTAAATACAGTTTGCTAGTTTAGTCAGAGAGACAAATTAACATAAAGTTTAAGAAAATTTTCAGCACTTGTGTGAAAACATTTATGAGTAGAACCCAAAAGTCTCCCTTTTTATCAAATATATTTAATTAACAAAGAAAATTAAGCTAATATCATTCCATTACCACTATATATTAGACATTCC
>JAPQRQ010000013.1:13638373-13655977 GCA_037367365.1 Apogon talboti | reverse complement strand
ATTTTATTTTTTTTTTTTTTTAAATGAACAATATGAATCAGGGGATGTACTGAATGTCAATTGTGGCCAATACTTATAGTTAATTTTACAACTTGGCTGATAGCTGATGTCGAAATACATATTGTTATTGATTCCTTCTTTTGTATTGGGAAAACAATGAAATTTCATTTAGGAATAAAAAATTTGGCTAACTGAACCATATCTCAGCTCCTCATATTATCTTTGAATGACCACAAATACACTTGTATCAATTTATGAAAAAATCTTTAGATTAAAATAACATTGGTGACATGACATCTCATATATTGGCAGATATTATCCAGCCTGTATGTCTGTGCATCCACATTTTAATCATCTGTTTGACTACTATCAAAGCCAAAGACAACATTCTGGTGTGGATGGGGTAGTGACAGCCACCAAAAGCAAAGGGTGTCACTGATAATTGGCTTGCACTGTGATGCATTTGTTATTTTGTGTTTGCAGATGGACACAGTCTCCTCGATGCCGAGTCTGGAGTTCAGAGCTTCCCTTGGTCCGTTCAGTCCAACCGGCACCAGTCCTATTAGAGCTGGAGATTTTCTGCTCATTTGCTAAGCATCACGGATCACCAGACGATCACCAGGTACATGATGTTGGGTTAAAGCATTTGAGTCAAACCTGTACCTTCCAAAACATCCAAACCAAATATGCAGCTTTCTACTCTACAAGTGTCATAATCCAGTACCTGTGCCTCCACCCCTTAAGGCCTGGCTCAAAGTCACTGCAACCCCAGCTCCCCTTTATATTCTTCTAGCATACAGTATGTGTAGGCATGTGTCTACAAACATACAACTGTGTTTGCATGAATTTAGGAGCATGTGTGCGCATATATGTGGGAGGCAAAGCGATGAAACAAGCCCATCATTTATCCCTGATTGGGACTGAGGCAGGAACGTTGATTTTTGTGCTACAATGTGGCGCCCATAATGACCGAGGAACGGCATTTCCTCCCTATTTTCCTCATGAATATCAAAGACGGAGGCCGCGCCACTGCCGCTGCCGCCACAACAACAGCACATAAGGAAAAATTACAGCCCTATTATTTTATTTGCATTACCTGTAATAGGCCACATATTGGGTTGCTGTATTTATTGCCTTATCAGCAGCGGCTTGGCTGTAAACATTTGCTGATTTATTAACCATCCAGGCTTTGCCCAAACATCAGACATAATTACTTAGCAAATAGCGGAAAGACGGTATCGGGGATTTTTTTTGTTGTTGTTTTTACTACTCGGTGGGTTTTGCGATGGATTGACCAGACTTAGCAGAGAGAAAGCAGCGGCTTTGGTGTTAGAGGTTGATGCGTCTATCACAGATGGGGGGATCTGAGAGTCTAGTTTTTCCTGCTTCGGACCCAGACATGCCTTCAGCCTCGACAGGGAATCAGCCTGTTATTTGTACAGCTCTATATCCACAGTCACTCCTATCGGGGATGTGGTTAGTGTTGTTTTTTCCCTCTACCTGAGCGCCCGCTTCCATCCAATTATGTTGTTTGTCTTCTCTAAGGCCTCAATACCTTTAGCTCCGCACCCCCCCACCCTCAGCTCTTCCACACACTGTTCCACAAAGTTAGATAGAACTAGATCCATTAAGTTGGCGAAATGAGCAAAAAAGAGCGCAAGAGAGGGTTACCCTAGGTGCGCCCGTTCTTCTGTTATCCAATTTTACTGGGATTTGGAGTGATTTGCGCCTGGCTCCCCAAGGGAAATAAATACTTTGATTAATGTAATCCTGGGCAGGGAGGTGCCACAAACCCCCCCCCTCCTCGATCCTCAGGGAACGCCACTGTTTAACAAACAAAAACAAAAAGCAGGGACTATGAAGAGACATGCACAGTGACTATACAAACCAGGCTGCAGAAGAAGAAACAGACCTCTATACATTTGATTTCCCATGGATTTAGTTTATTTATTAATTACTGTGCTTAATGGCACAATATCATTCTTAATTAGCATGTGTAATACAGTCTAATAGAATAGAAAATGTGTGCCCGGCTACTTATTTGCATTCACATAACACTGTGGTTTGTTTTGATGCTGCTGCTGCTGCTGGAGGTGGGGGTGTACAGGCATGTCGTCCATGCAGATGTGTTTCAGTTAAACACCTTCACACCGGAATTCAGATTTCTAGCTTAGATCTTTTGTTTACGATGAGTCACTTTGGTTTTTTTTAATGTGGCCTTTTAAGGTCAGGGATAGGGTTAGGTCTGTGAATTGACCAAAGACCAAAGCTTTAATTCTTCTCGTACTGGGGATTAGTAGGACCTGATAAGTATAAAACCTAAACATAAAGATAAATAAATGGGAGCATTAAGTTTATTTTTCTGTATAACACCAGTGTGTAACAGTTTACAATTAAAAAAGGCAAAATACGTAGGTACAAGTTTTGATTTGGTCATACGTTTTCCTTGCTCCACACTCGGAATTATAAGATGACCCATTTTGAAGCCAATAAACTGTTATAATGAAAGTTTGGAGCAGGAAAAAGAGGAATAATCAACTGATATCAGCCCCTGAAAAAAAAAATCCCTCAACAGTAATGAATAAAATCTTTGGCCTTTTTACTGGAATGAACATCTAAGTCACTGCAATAAATACTGTAAATGAATAAATGTAGGATCATTGAATATCAGTGTAATTTATCAATAAATCTGGAAATAAATATCAAACTAGTCAGAAAAAATTAAGTGGCTGTCAGAGCCAAGTCCTCTACCATAGATGTAGGAATTTGTTCTGTAGGACAAGTCTTATGATCCGTTTTCAGTCCAAACATTTTTTCGGGCCCCATGTCGTCAAACATCTGAATTAAGATCGTTCTACTTTGTCGCCAGTGTTAGAAGTTGTCAAAACGTGCACATTATATCAAACTACAACTGTTACCAAGCATAAATAACCTATTCTCAGGCACAACAGGAAAGGCTTCTATACATTACCCTGTTTTTTCTCAGGTTTGACTGTCTCCATCTTGGTTTTTATGAAAATTAGAGCTTTTGCTGCCACTAGAAGATACAAAATAGTGTCCACTAATGAGGTCAAGTGGTCTAAGTGAAGTAGGTTGAAGCATAATGTTCAGAAACCCTTAAATGTAATGTCGTCTTATGTGAACACGTGATCGCAGGAGGTGAATCCAGCATTTTTTGAGTCGGTTTGAAGTTGAAGTGCAGTCGAAATCAAGGAATTCACGAGCAAGGATGAGGCTGAAGAGAAAGAGACATGACTGACTCCTACCAGAGCAGGATTATGAGGAATCTAGAGTGATGCAGAAGTCACAGGAATTCTGATCTGACTGTTTACACTGAGTCTACACTGTTAAAAATATCTGATTTGCCTTATATAGGATGTTACAGCCAGACTGAATTGGATCTTTTCCGTTCTGATTTGGGCCACGTCTACTTGTGATCCTGATTTAGATACAGATCCGATTTTTTACAATGAAACCTCAGTCCAGACCATGAACGTAATAGTAACCCTTGACACTTACATCAGGATTCCACTTCTCCACATCTATACTGGTCTGTATAAAAAAGTAGCAGCTATTTCACCACAAACATTTAACAAAACGTCTCTCTTTTACCTCATCCTCCTCATTTCCTCATAAATTTGGCATCCACCACCTTAACTTTATTTTAATTGAACCATAAATGCTAATTTTTAGTGCTCCATGCTGCATTTGATATCTTTGTATATGTCGTAAGGTCAATAGAATGTGATAAAACAGTAATTCCATGCAAATGTCTCATAAAGTTTAACTGAATTTCACAAAATTTTCAAAAGAAAATGCACATTTCTGAAGTGCATTTCCATCCATGGCTGTTGCGTGAGTATGTAGTGTTTCAGTCCGTGAAACACAACTTGAACTGTGGATTGAGGAGCTGATGAGAGGTTTTTTCTTTGTTTTTGTTTTTTTTACGTTTTTGCTGCCTAAGCTGAAGTAAACCGCTGGTTTGGATCATATAAAATTGTTTCAGACTCTCTCACAGTTTGTCAAAGTCTTTGTCTAATATTTGCCTTACATTTGGTTTCATTTAGTTGCTATTTTTATCAAATACATCATACATATCAGTTTGTTTCTTGCATTAAATCAAGGATTGTTGCAGTATCTGTGCACAAATAAATAGTCATGTCTGTTTCCATTCAACTTATTCATATTTACACCAACTTTTCAACTGCTTACAAGGGTAGAAACTTGTTTTGCAATGCAGCTGGATGGAAATGCACCAAACTGCCAAAGACAAATTCAGGAAAACCTTGAAATATCCCAACAAATCTTCACACTGTGGTCTGAAGAGGAGAGTTTTACATTCACTGAATTAATACACAAAACAAACAAATGAAAAGCTGCAGAAACAAACTGGGACATGTTCTGTGAATCAATTGCAAGAGTCTGAAAAAACCCTCTATGATTCAGACTCATGGTTCAGTTCAGGACTGAGAACTAAAACCAGCTTCAGTTTCTTAGATCCATCACCTCATCAATCAACGGTACCTAAAATACTACATCGTTTTAATAATCAACCAACCATCTACATCTGTGGATGGAAATGTGTGTGAACTGATTTTTCCTTTGCAAATTTTCCTGAAAATTCAGATGAAAACTGACTAGTGTGAACATCATCCAACTGAATTTGAGATCTGAGTCATGTATAAATGGAAACAGAACCAGATTAGAGCTACTATGAGGTGAATGGACAGTGGATGGGGATATGCTGAGTGCTGGGGGTTGACAGACCCCGCCTCCTCCTCCGCCTCCTCCTCCTGGTCTCCATCCTTTCACAGAAATCTGCTCTAGAACATGCATGTAAATCACTCCTATGCACCATTACATCATGCAACATTTAACCCTTACTGTCAAACACATCCACACCATGTAATTCACTTTTTTCACTGCTGCAGCAAATTGACTAAATCACTTTTTAGCCCCATGTTATTTAATGCATCTCATCAGCCTCTTTAACCGTTAAAGACCCATAACTTTTTTTTTTGGCTTTTTCAAGTGATTTATCAACATTTATTATAATATTATCCTCCACATTTGGCATTTTTCACTGAAAATCAGGTATTTTCCTATATTTAATTTACTGATAATGTAGATGTTCATAAAAACTCAGAGTGAATTCAAAGGTTATTAGATCAAATCAGAAAAAAATAAAGAAATTTTTTTTTTCAACAAAATGTATCATTAAAAACAAGCGCCTCCAACCACTGTCATTTGTCAAACTAAATGTGTAGTTTGTCTGATGCCCATTTAAAGATGACAAACTCCATTTTACCTCAATTATTTACACGTATTTATAGGATTAGTGGATCAACAGTTATTAAACAGATTAGATCAGTAGATGCTTTTGGTCAGCGGTGGATGTTTGGGTGTTTATGGGTTAAACTGCATTTCTTATGTACTTTTTACGCCAAATTCTGACTTCCTTATTGATCCCAGTTGAAAATCAATGACTGTGACACGTGCGTTAAGAGTCACGTGATGCTAACACTAATGCAGCCCAATTACCAGACACCTAGAGAAGAAAAGGAGAGGTGTATATGACTCTACATTGGCCTTTTGTTAATAGAATATTAATAATGGAGGGGGAAAAAAAGAAAATCCCATTCATGTCTGGAAATGAAGGCCTGTTTAACGCTCACAGTGATATTCAGTGTGGCCCATTTAATTAACGGTATAGTAGCTGCATTATCATTTAAGTGCTTCGAGTTGGATTCGGCTTTAAATCAACGTTTTTTCTGTTCTTTTTTTCCCCATCATGACACAGTGAACGTATGTCGTTTCGGATTAGTGGCCGGACCAAAAAGAAGGAGGAGGAAGGAGGGGGAGGAGGGAGGTGTAAGAGATGGTGAGGAGGGAAAATAAATTATGTGAGCCCATAGGCAACTTAAGTAGGCCATAATTAAAACGGCACGGAATTCAATCTGAATATTGTAGCCAGTGGAAGCTCACCTTAAAACTGGGATTTACCCGCCTTTTTTCTTTTTCTTTTTCTTTTTTGGTGTATAAATCTGTAACTGAGGAGTCGTAAATTTGGAGGTGAGACAATCAGAATGGATTTTTGTGTGAATTATTCTGTTGGTGATGATGAAGCGCAGCCTTTCATCATCATCATCACCAACACCACGCCCGTATATTATTATTATTATTTTTATTTGTGCACCAGAAAAAAAGAAAGAAAAAAAGAAGCTGGCCTGTTTTTATATTATTTATTTTTTTTACTTATTTGTGATCTCTCTAAAATATGCAACTCCACTAACTAATGAATTAGACCAATCTGCTTCTCAAGTCATAAATAAACGCGCCTCCTGCTACCAATAACCGTCACTGTTGCACCATGACAGAATGGGTGCAGAATGCAGAGTAATAACACACTACTCCTCCGGCTTCTGCTGTGTTGATGCCTTCTTCTTCTTCTTCTTCCGCTGTTGGGAGTACTAGTTCCGATGATGATGGTGAGGAATAATACTAGATACCAGTGCGCAACTAAATAGAAATCGCCACAAACTAATTCCCGGGATGATTCATGATCCTGGCGCCCCCTCCCCCTCCACAACAGTCCCTCTTGTTTTGTTAATAATTCTTAAAGTCAGCCCCAGCGAGTCATATGTTTCCTCAAAGACCTGCTGGCTCAGACTTATGGTTTATAGGCTACCGCAGATGGCGTCCGGTTTCAGAAAACGCAGCGCGCGGGGCCCCGTCTCATCACACTGCTGTTTGCATATGCGCTGTCACTGTTCAACAGGCCTGAGCTGATCAATAGGAGCATCACAGAAAAAAAAAACAAGTAAGTCCATACTGTGAGGAGAATCTGGGATAATATCAACAGTCATCACATTGGTCGTTTTTATGAATTACGCATCTTCAGTGGT
Source organism: Apogon talboti (assembly GCA_037367365.1). Taxonomy (NCBI): domain Eukaryota; kingdom Metazoa; phylum Chordata; class Actinopteri; order Kurtiformes; family Apogonidae; genus Apogon; species Apogon talboti. Next base: position 13,649,072 of record JAPQRQ010000013.1, on the reverse strand, counting down.
GATATTTTATGGTTTAACACTGAATAAAGTACCACATGTATGTCAAATCCAGACATAAAATAACTACAATAGTGAAGCTGTAACTGTGCTGCAAAAAACACACCCAACTCTAAGACTTTCCCACTATTTTAGTCGCTTTGGGAAAGTTTAAATTGTAATAAAATGACGGAAGTTGTCACATTTCAAGAAAAAGCGCATGTTAAAGAGTGGGAAAATGTCAGTTAAAAACACTAACATCAGGTCTGGATGCAGAGGGAAATTTTTGCATTAAATCATATAAAGTCATGAAACTGATAGAGGTATATGTGTCTTTTTTTGCAGTGTAACCTTTACATATTTGCAGCGCTTGCATCACGAGTGAGCGCGACACCTGGCGGCAGTTATGACTGTTTTTATTATTCATGTATGATGAGGCCAACAATGACTTTGAAAAATCTCTTTCACCTCCACTGTGAAGCAGCAGCAGCAGGAGGAGGAGGAGGAGGAAGAGGAGGAGGAGAGAGCAGTGTGAGTTCATACTTGCGCGAAATGTCTATAAAATAAAGCCAGTTTGGCGCAGGGTAAGTCGTGCCTTTACGCACATTACGCACTAAAACCAGGAACAGTTTGGCTTTGGCAGGAAGGTGACAAGTTAAATATGAAGTCTTGGTTCCAGTGCGTAAAAGCAGACGCACAAAAAGAGCCCCGGACACAGAGACTAAACCTATTAATAAACAGCATAAAAGCGGAATATGGGCTTCAAATTGCACATAAATCCGTTACTGTAACGCGTTACGTACCGGCGCTGGCCCGGGCCACACCAGAGCACTTCTTTTCATCTCGAGTCCAGTGCACAAACATACAGCTTAATGCGACTAGTGTTCCCCCCCGACCCCCACCCCCTTTATTGGGCTCACCATGGCTACCAAGTGCGGGGCTCAGAAATGCAACTGCCCGTCAATGACGGAAAAGGAGTGTTAACCCGTGAGAAAAAAACATAACCCTCACGTTTAGGACAAAAAAAAAAAAAGTTCCAACGAATATTTTAGATATTAACTAAATAAGTGTCTCCCTTTGGAAAACACATCATTCCTGTTTCCTCGAATGTAGTTTTAGTTTGTTGGAAGGTCTCCAGAAGAAAAATAAATAAATAAATGAATAGAAATAAGGAATAAAGCAGCAGATCATTAAGATCGCAGTGTTGTTTACAAGTATTTGCCAGCTTTGTGTGTGTGTTGATGAGTGCAGTTTGCGCTCGACAGGCTGCTTGCTCCACATAAACTTTAAACAAACTTTGCAACGGCGAGATCGATTTATATTAAACGATTTCATATTGCACTTGCCTACGCGATTCCTCTGGAGGATTCAACCGAGGGGTCTCACACACTCCCCCCTCCTCCTCCTCTTTCCTTCCTCTCTCTCTCGCTCTCTCTCATACACACACACTCTCTCACTCTCTCTCTCTCTCTCCCTGCTTAAAATGTGATTGATTGCACTTTTCTCCGGTGGACATTCACTACAAAACAGCACAGCTTATCCATCTGCCCGCTATTTATAAGTATATATATATATATATATTAAAAAAAATAGGGATAGAGAAAAGAAAAGGACTGCGAAAAGCAAACAGCGGTAGGCGATCGATTTTTACGCACCAAGAAAAGAAAGGAAAGGACAAGCATTTGCAATTCGGTTTTAAATATAAGTTGCAGAGAATATGTCGGAAATATCATTTAAGCTGCGGAGATCCTCTGTGGAAGGAGAGGAGGAAGAGGAGGCACATACAGAGCAGTGGAGCAATGCGCGACGAGGCGATAAACTCCAACATTCCTCAAGCGTCAAAAGAAATCCGCATAGATAATTGTTGACTTACCTTGTGTCCAAAGAGGGAGAAAAAAGAAAAACGGAGGGGGTAAAAAATAGCTTCACATTGTTCACACCGGAGCCTGTAAACGGTTATGTCCCTTTCCTACGAGTCGGTGCTCCCTAAGATTTTCTTTCCTCTGCCTCAACTGAGCAGGAGCACTCCTCGGCTCCCGCTATTATTTTCACTAAAATATATGAAAATTTATGCAAATGAAAATCAGCACTAACTGTTCGTCTCTTGTTATACTTGGGGATGATTTTTTTTCCTCTCCCCCCTTTCTTTCTCTCTCTTTTTCCTTTTTTTTTCTTCTTTTTTCTTCTTTTTTTTTGCATACAAAATAAATGAACTCCCCCAGCAGGGAACTTGGGGACCTTTTATAATAAGCAAATAAATAATAAACACATCATATATCAGAGAGGAGTGTGTTTTTATCGCCGAGCCGCGAATTCAGAAATGGGGCAACATTTCAGAAAATGGCTTTTGACTCTCCCTTTTTATGTATATGAAATATTTTAATATTTTTATGTGTGTGTATGGTAGGTGGGTGGATGGGGGGGATCCTCTTCTCCTCTGTGGTGCAGCCTCGGTGTCACGTTTCTGCTGGCCGCCTGAGACACCCCCAACCCACCCCACCGCTCCTACCTCCCCTCCTCTACCACTTTTTTTTTTTTTTTCAAAAAGCGTGGATTGAACAGCAGTAATTTAGACAAGAATCCTCACTGTATATTAATGAATAGGAAAGGGCCCCATGGCTCTGGCCCCTAGCCTGCCTATTCAATGTAAACAAATCCACGAGGCTTCCTCAGGTTTTGAGCCCGGTCCAAATTAAATCTGCTGGGATGAGAAGAGAGGAAGAGCAGGAGGAGGGCGGGTCGAGGGGTGAGGACACTGGCATGGCAGCTCCTCCGCCGCCTCCTATATGTTTGCCCTTAAATCCCTTTTGCGGTGAAATGTTTGATTTTTGGAGCTTACCGGGCAAATGTTGGGGGTTAACACCTGACACGCAGCTCCAACCCTCATCAAACACCGCTAATCACCCACAAAGGCCTGCACAGGTGCACTTAATTTTTTGCACAGCCTCAACTTCAGTGGGAGCCACGGATCAGGCGCTTATTATCACCCATGGGTGCGTCAGTATAAGCGCAAAGAGGTCCCCACAGGCTTCACAAAGACCCCCATTCATCCCATGTGGTCACCTTGCATTTTAAGGAACCGTATTTCTACATTTTTCTTCTTCTTCCTCCAGTGCCGCCACCCTGGTACTGCCTGCGCGCACACACACGCAGAAACCCCCCGAGGACTGTTCAATTTGCCCTTGTTTTGGTTGCCACTTTTCTCTTTTTCACTTGTGCTTCACTGAGGTTGCCTGTGCGCGGCGTTTCCGCATGGAAGCATCCTCGCAACCTTTGTGCGTTAACTCCTGAGGAGCCGAGGCGCAGGGCAGGGATGGCAAAGGAGACACTCTGAAATCCCAATGAACAACTTCAACACACTAAGCACTTGATGTAAGCATGTAGGTTAGTGCAGCAAGATAAAGTGTGCGCCATTTAAGGTGCGTTTTTTTGCCTTTTTCCATCCAATATTCCTGTATTTTTCATGGGCAGCCTGGAGGGAATTAAACCTCTAACCGTAATGCCTTATTCTATTACACAATCAGGTCAGGCTACCTGATCATTCTAATTGTTACCAATGGATCTTGAGGTGTCTAACACACATTTTGGAGAAAGTTGGAGCTGTAATAAAGCGATTAAAGTGGTTAAAATCACTTTACGCGCAATTTTGCGCACGGAAAAAAGTTTATCTGTCTTTTACAAATTGGTGTTTTCATTAGACATAGTGCTTTCAAACAGGTGTACATATGGACATGTAAAGGAAAGCATCCAGAAAAGGTTTCTAGATTTGGTTGGATGAGCGCAAACTGGAGGTCACACTTTATGGACCTTTTTATTTACCCCTCAGCTCTGTTTGTGTTCTAATATCTCAGTACTATTTACTACTAAGTTGTATTCCCTGTTTTGTTTGGACTGCAATTAAAAATCAGCCAATCGGAACAGCCGGAAGGAGGGCTCGTGCGCCCGGGAGCAAGGGATGGCGAGCGGCTGCCAATCAAATCACGGGTAACCAATGAGCGGCGACGCACGGGGGTAAACATCCTTCACGTCGCCGGAGCCGCGCGGTGGGCGGGGCTGCGCGCTCCTGACAGGGAGAGAGAGAGATATAGAGAGAGAGGTGGAGAGAGAGAACAAGCGAATGAGAGAAGAGGCTCGCAAGCAGCGCCGTACACTGTTATACTGGATTGTACTTCAGCGGGAGTTTGTGGTTTGGCAGGTTTATATACATCAAAACAGAACAAAGAGATAGGCTCTACAGTCCTATAAAAGAAGAGAGAGAAAAGAATAAAGCGAGGGAGAAATCTCAGCGCCTGAATTACAAAAGAATTAAGGACACTCCGCTAATGTTTTTCACATCCAAAGGGGACATAAACTGGGACTTTGTACATTGTGGAGAATTTGGAAGGCTTTTTGTTTTTTGCGACCACCAAAAGTTTGTTTGGGACACCGCTTTTTTCCTCTATATTTGAATTTTAATGTTCCGAATTACCACCAGAGCGCAAAACTTTCCAAACGGACTGCACATGGTTTCAAAGGGCTTTTGAAAACCTGGATGATATTTTATTCGCCGATATCCATGCAGAAGTGTTTGAAGTAGAATGGTGTAAATACATGCGGATTTTATTCAGCCTTCTGCCACCCTTGTTCGAAGTTTTTTTTTTCTTTTTTACGCACGTCCATGGTATTTGCCAAAACCGACCCATACTTTTAAAGTTTGAATAATTCATGAGATACAATTTGCCTGCTCGAAAGAAGTGACTGTAAAAAGGGAGGGGGGTTATCCACAAACATATTCATAAGGGTTGACGGAATGGCCACCGCGGCTTCCAATCCTTATCTGCCCAGCAATAGCATCTTATCGTCCGGCTCCATCGTGCACTCTGACTCCGGAGGTGGTGGCATGCAGCCGGGCAGTGCTGCGGTTACCTCGGGGTCTGGGGGCTACAGGGGAGACCCCTCAGTCAAGATGGTACAGAGTGACTTTATGCAAGGCGCAATGGCAGCGAGCAACGGGGGACACATGCTGAGCCATGCCCACCAGTGGGTGACATCCCTGCCGCACGCCGCGGCGGCAGCAGCAGCGGCAGCGGTCGCCGCAGCTGAAGCCGGATCGCCCTGGTCGTCGAGTCCCGTCGGAATGACGGGCAGCCCGCAGCAGCAGGACGTGAAAAACTCCGCCAGAGACGATCTGCACACGGGCACCGCGCTGCACCACAGGCCCCCTCACTTAGCTCCCCACCAGACTCACGCCGGGGCTTGGGGGAGCACCACCGCGGCGCACATTAACTCCATATCCGGGGGGCAGCAGCAGCAGCAGTCGCTCATCTATTCCCAGCCGGGAGGGTTCACCGTCAACGGGATGCTGAGTCCGGGGAGCCAGAGCCTGGTGCACCCGGGCTTGGTGAGAGGGGACACCCCAGACCTGGACCACGGCAGCCACCACCACCACCATCACCACCAGCATCCGCACCACCAGCACCACGGCGGCGTCAACAGCCACGACCCGCACTCGGACGACGACACGCCGACCTCGGACGACCTGGAGCAGTTCGCCAAGCAGTTCAAGCAGCGGAGGATCAAACTGGGCTTTACGCAGGCGGACGTCGGCTTGGCTTTGGGCACCCTGTACGGGAACGTTTTCTCTCAGACAACCATTTGCAGATTCGAGGCTCTGCAGCTCAGCTTCAAGAACATGTGCAAGCTCAAGCCTTTGTTAAACAAGTGGCTTGAGGAGGCCGACTCGTCCACCGGCAGCCCCACCAGCATCGACAAGATCGCGGCGCAGGGGAGGAAGCGAAAGAAGCGCACGTCCATCGAGGTGAGCGTCAAAGGGGCTTTGGAGAGCCACTTCCTCAAATGTCCTAAACCCTCGGCGCAGGAGATCAGCAGCCTGGCGGACAACTTGCAGCTGGAAAAAGAGGTGGTTAGAGTGTGGTTTTGCAATAGGAGACAGAAGGAAAAACGGATGACGCCCCCAGGAGTGGCACAGACGCCGGAGGATGTGTACTCTCAGGTCGGCAATGTGAGTGCAGAAACACCGCCCCCCTCCATGGACTGCAAAAGAATGTTCAGTGAAACATAGAACAGCACAGCAGAATATTTTATATGAAATTAAACTGATTTAAAAAAACATACAGACTATCGCCATGATAGCCAAATTTTTTGATACTGTGATTGTGAGGGAATATGAATGAGACTGCAAATGTGTTATCTATTTTTCACCAGAAAAAACAGAAAGAGAAAAAAACAGCAACCTTTTCCCTTTTTCCTCCCAACCCCCCTTCAGAAACGCACCGTTAACCTTCTTCCAGGCCCTCAAATGTCTTAACCTAAAAGGTTCCTTCTGCTTTTTTCTTTCAGGGGCATTTTTTAGTAGATTACTTAAAAGATGCAAGTGAAGCGAGCGACCAGAGGGTGACAACTACAAGTTCATTCCACCAGGTAATTTTGGCGCATTAAAACACACCCAAGAGGAAAACCCAAGTATTGTTTTTATTCTTTTTTTCTTCCTCCCCTCTCTCCAAACAAAAAAAATCTCCCCTGTCATTTATCTGTGTTTGATTGAAGAAACAAAAGGAGCAGGCATTTTGTATATTTGGACTGAACTGCCTTCCCTCCCTAACAATAAAAAAGGGGGAAAAACTGCAACAATGTGAAGAAGAGTGACATCCACGACGCTTCCATCGTGATTTCCAGCATTTTTATTTTCTATTTTTTCCTGAAGTGGACTGCATGGATTCACGGAGGATTTAGGGATTTTTTTTTTATTTTTTTTTTTTTTGCTGTTGTTGTTGGGTTTTTTGTTTGTTTGTGTTTTCACGCTGAGGCCCTCAGAGAGAAAAAGACAAACCAGGACCAGGACTGTCCCGCCTGATCTCAAAGATCACCCTTTGTTTTTTAAAAAACATTTTTCCACGTGGGTTTTCTTTCTTTTAATATTATTATTATTATTATTTAATGGACTTTGACACCGTGAGTGGATTTTCCTTGCCTTTGTTTTTTTTTCTTTCCCAACAAATAGAGCATAAAGACATTTGAAAAAGACTAGCTGCACTTATTTGATGAGAAAAGAAGAAAAAAAAGAAAAAACATCTGAAAATTTGTTGCCAAGTGTGACTGAGTGGGTGCTGTGGATATACTATTAATGCTGCCCTTTCTAAGCAGTGTTCTTTGGTAGGTTTTAATAAACAAAAACTCTGTAAAGCCGGCAATATAGATCACTAGATCAGATACTGATCTGAGTTATTTACTTTATATTTTTCATCAGAATGACTTGTTTTAATATTTTATTCGGAATACATATGAATTATTCCAAACGGTAATTTATTTTCCCCCAAGGAACTTGTGTAAGATGCTTTCCCTTTTTTCTCCTGTTTATTTTTTCCTATTATTATTTTTTGTTGTTGCCCTTATTTGTTTAATTTTGTATTATTATCGTTTATAAAGGAGCACAAATCATCATAAGCTGACTTTGACCGTTGTTAGGTAATAATAAGGGTATATTTTGATGTGATCATTTTTGATTGTAATTTAATTTCAGTAGTGGTTCCGTACGAGCTGATTGAGACACAATAAATTTGTTAGAACGATCATGTTCTTTTTTGTGTTTTTGGAATTGATATTACTCACTTGTAACCCCGTGCCATTTGGATTATGGGATGTTTGCTGTGTGCAGCAGCAGAAGCAGGAGCTAATGGATAAAATGGTGGACTATTTTGTCCCAGATGAAGCTGCATATGCGCGCTGGTAATAACCTCCATTAGGATAACGCAGAAAAGGCAGCGCGTTCAATTCCAATTAAAAACATTGTCTTCAGCTGCGTAAAAATACAAGAACGCACATGCTGTTGTGTTATTACAGCGCACGGATGGCAGCCTGCAGCTTCTGAAAGCTTAAATAAATGTCCATAAAGTGGTGTCATGAGCCTGGAAGTGTGTGTTCAATGAAATGAACGGTCAGTGTGCGCGCAGGCCTGTACAATGGCGCGTCTGTTTTGTTTACATCTGCTGCCTCTTTAGGCCTTTAGGAAAAAACAGAAAGAAAGAAGAAGCATAAAACACATCCAAAATCATTACAGGAAAAAATACAGGAGATGGATTCAAGAGTGTCCTTGTGCGTCTTCATGGTGGGAGTTGGAGCACACAGCGTCCTCAGAATAATAATAATGATGATGATAATGCTAATAATAAATTCCTGATTGGCTGCGTGTTATGTAATGTTTACGTCTCAGCTTATGGTATACAGATACCCGGGCACATAATACTGATAACCGCGTATTTAGCATAATTATCAGGCAGCTTTATGGGCGCCTTATTCACGCGCCTGTCACTAATACCACGGCAACAACAACACGTCTATTCTGAACCAGAATCCATTTGCAAAAGACAAAAAAAGGAACAAAAGTGAATCTTTAATGACTGAAATTTGTGACATTTATTCCCATCTTTATAAGCACATAAGTCCGTGTGTGTGTGTGTGTGTGTGTGTGTGTGTGTGTGTGTGTGTGTGTTATTAGTGTATGTACAGGTGGAAGGGTTGTGTCTCTAAGTGGCTGAGCTGACATGTTGGTTTAGGATCCGGGGCACTGGGTCACAGAGGTTTATTGATTGTGTTTGTCCAAAAAAAGGCTGGACGATGAGCCCCACTGGCTGCACCGTCCACCTCCTCTTGTTCATCTTCATCTTTTCCAGACTTTTTTTTTTGTTTTTTAACAGTGAAGCGCTGTGTGACATGTCGGGACGGCTGCAGATTAATATTAGGAAGGTGCTGCATCAGGACTTTTGACATTGGGCAGAAAATGACAGAAACTTAAAGCACGTGCAACCCGTTTTTTCTTTACCTCCAGCATGATAATCCGCAATGCAAATGCTCGGATAATCTTCACTGTGCATTTAATATTTACAGCAGCAGGGTTGTGTGTGAATGCGGGTGAATGTCTTCCTGGGTTTCTAACTTTTCTCGTTTTTTCTTGAGTTGTGTTGCTCGCCTATTCAGCAAAACTCACAAAACGTGTCCTCTCGCTGCAGGATTTGAATTTCGCGGATGATTTCCCATACTAGTTGCTTAGCAACGAATTCAATGTTATAGAGAAGTAGGCATCATTTTTCTTTGTCTCCATTAGTGAAAGTGGCAGCCACACACACACACTCATACATACACATAGAGTCTAAAATGTTAAAACTCAACATTTTGTAAAAAAAATTTTAAAGCCACACAGCAGTTTTTACACTTTTTTTTAAATACTGGACATTTTCAAGAATTAATGTGGGTTAATTATAATACAAAGGCGCATGAGGTTGACCTTTTAATTGTACTTAAAGTAGAAATATTTCAGACAAAACGCCTGGAAATGTCACCTAACAGTGGCTCACCTTTGCCTACCTTTGCACTGTCTCATTATGCATTCACATCCTGTGCTACTCTCTATAAAATCCAATGCAAAGTCACATGACGCGCGTAGATAAGCCTTGCTCTGCTTCCCCAGCGCGCACACACGCGCACTTGAGGTTTTCCTTCCTTCCCCCTGCTCCTTAACTTTAACTCTAACAAAATCCCATCCAGCGAGCAGACAGACAGACCTGTGCGTTTTTTTTGGGTTTACATTGTGCCACGCAGATGGATGGATGGATGGGTGGATGGATCGCGCGCACAGAAAATAAAAAATACCTTTCAGAGCAGCCAACACGGCTTGTGCAGAAATATCCCCAATCTGGTGAGAGATTTTCTTTAACCAAGGGCGACATACACAAAAAAGAGTTTCAAATCTCATAATGGGTTTTGATCCGCCTATTCTTCAACAGCTTTGCGCTTTTTCATGGGTCTTCAAAACCGTGTTGGCAGCAGCATGGGTGTGCGTGGAAAGAAAAAAAAAGACACCGATATGTTCAGTCAGTCAGTCAGTTTACAGGGCCTGAGGAGCATTACTTCTTCCTCCTCCTCTTCTTCTTCTTGTGCTTTTCCACTGCTGTGGACGCCAGTGGCCCAACAGGCTCGTCGCGGCCCGTTCTCTCCCTCCTGTGCGCTCTCTGTCAAACTAGGGAATTCAGCCTCCACTCCAAACTTTGAAGCGTTTTTAATATCTTAATGCATCCAGTTCCCATCAATCAGACACTGACACTGACATGAAGTTGATGGTGTAACATGTAAATAATAAAAACACCCTTTAATCATCCAAATGTATACATCCAGTCCTGTTTTGTCTAGTAATCGTCACATGCGTTGTAATGTATTCTAATATTGCATGTTTCAGTCTGTTGTTGTGCAGCTGTTGACATGTGCGTACGCAGTAAAAAAAACAAAAAAAAAAAAAGCTGGGTTAAAAATATTTCATTCATCTCGTTTTGGATCATATTTAGATAATGGTACAACCCAGATTAAGTGTCGGGTTATTGGTTTGACCCAACGTGTTGACAAAAACTGAGTAGAAACGAGCAAATTGTTGGGTTAAAGCTGCCACAAACCGGGTTGAAAAATCTAACTAAAAATCCACAGTCAGTATCACTTGTGTTAAATTGTATGTACTTTTTTCCATTTGTGCGCATGCGGATTCCATTCAATGTATATTTTTACTCAACATGCGCTTTACTTGTAGTCATAGTCTGTATATTTTAAGTTAATTTTCTTCACATTATCCATAAAATATCATTCATGTGAAATAGAAGCGATTACTGCCTCACACACACACACACACACACACACACACACACACACACACACACACACACACACACACACACACACACAC
>JAPQRQ010000013.1:13617329-13629623 GCA_037367365.1 Apogon talboti | reverse complement strand
GGAGTCGGGGGGGCGCGAGCGGGGAGCCCGATGCATCACCAGCTCTGATGGGTTTGTCAATACTGTTTAGATCCAGGGGGAGCCGGGTCCGCCGTGACACACACCGGCCCCCTCTAGAGAACACACACACATACTGTATCTGCAAACACACACCAACTCAACCTCATAGTGTGGATGCTTCACACACACACACACAGGCTGCAGCATCAACATATAAAGAATTTGTGGCCTTCACATTTAAAGCACATGAAAGACACAAGCTCACATACAGTATGAGCACAAAGATGTGGTTGGATTATTTTAGTGATGCAATAACATGTAACCAACACATTAACACTAATGGAGATGGAGCCGTTTATAATCTGTTCTAGAGTCTGATCTAGGGCAGGACACCATCCACAGCATTGGCTCAATGGAGATGACAAGTAAAGAAAATCACCTACTGTGCCAATGACCTTCAAGATCAGTCCTTTTGCTGCATTAGATCTCGATACTATGCACATAGGTGGTGAACAGGAATTTTGGGCTCTTGTCTTGACCTCAATTTTTGACCTAGAATTGTTGAAATTGAATCATCTGTAATCAACGTTATCAAGGAGTCACACAAAAACAATCAGGACAACAAAAATATAACCTGCTTCCCGGAAGTAATGAATACATCATGACAACAAGTTGGGTCTCCAGAGGTGACACTTTTCCCAGGAACTTTTATTATCAGGAATGTATTTACCTGGGTAAAAAAAAACTCCTGGTAGTCTGTGTGTTTGTGTTGTCAGTGCACCTCAAAGTTCCTGGAAATGTAATAAAATCACACTTGGTTGTTTCGAGTCGCCTGTTCTTTTGAGCATATGTGGCAAATACGTTCGTCGAGGTCCAGGCTGTTTTGAGCATATTTTCCAAATCCACTCTTTTTTTGCTCCGTTTTCTAAATGATCAAAACTCAACCACAGTAAAGCTTGTTGAAATGGAATAAACAAGTTTTCAGACACCACTGGTTTAATCCTTGTGGGTGAACGTAAGTGTAGAACGCTGCAAGTGTTTCCCACCCATCAGCGTTCTTCAGCACACAGCCCCACCCCAAGAATTCTGGGGAATATGAAAAATCCTACTCCCCCATTAGGAAATTTTTTCAGGGAAAGTCTGGGGTCAAGGGGAAGTTTTTTACCTAATTTCAGTGGAAAGGCGACAAGATTTTTAAAAGCCAGGTTAAAGTTAAAGTCCCTGCGCTGGAAAAGGGGCAATTTAAGCATTTTTTCCACATTGTTAATATGTGAAAAATACTGAATTACTATATTGGATTCATTCAAGATATTATTCCTAGAATGTATTCCAAGCAGTGTTCAGAAGTGACTATGTTAACAGCAATAGGTCTATATATCTATATATTTATTATCTATTGTATGTATTAAATTATAATCATCAGTTACAGAAAAAAGGTAGTAATGAAAATGCTGAATATTATAGAGTGGGATATATATGAAAGGAAAACATATTTATTTATTTATTTATTTTTCAGACTTTATCTGTCAATCAAATCTATCACCCACTTTTGGACATTTTTCACAATATACACAAAAAGTAATCAAATGTAAAAAGTTACTTTTACTTGGATGAGAGTTAAGGTTATCAACAGTAACCTTTAAGCCCACATTTAAAAAGTAACTTTACTGACCATGTTTACAAGACTAAATTATCGAATTATAACACCTTTTTACTTTAATAATAATAATAATAATAATAAATTTTATTTGTAATGCACTTTTCATTCAGGGAATCTCAGAGTGCTACAGACAAAAACAAGGACAGGTTAAAAAGAAAAAAAAACCAAAACTTTATGTGCAAATAAGAGTTGCAGATAATAAGCAACATCCAGATCTGATGTTTATTTCTTCAACTAATCACACATTTTTTTGGTAATGAAATTAGTTAAATTTCCCAAATTTTACTGAGTAATTCATTGATTTTGTCAATCCTCAAAACTGAAACATACATTTAATTGTTTTTTCTATATTTTCCTATTTAGCTACAAAATGACCCCACTAACTTTTTTTTAAATGTTTGAGGCTAAGCAGTATTTTACACACTATTTTACACTTCAAAACAAGAATATGGATAAAACAGTGAAGTAAAACTTGAGCAAAACCACAGACTGATGGAAAAGGGAAAGAGGGGATCTGCACATTATGAGCACTGTATACTTGTTATTTGGCCACTATTCTTGTAAACATATCGATTAGAGCATCTTTAAAGACAACACAGGTGCAGCTGCAAACACATGTAAATCACATGTGCACCTCATGCAGTGTGATACAGACAAACAACATACACGGCACATGAGTCTAAACACACAGATCATGTCAAACATTAACATTTAGGATAAGAGATGTTAACGCACATGTCTTCAGACTCATACAGTGCTTAGACACATCCATCCACATGTTTGTGCCACACTGATTGTTTGCAGAGACTGCATGGGTCCGTGGATTAAGCCGTCGGTGCAGCGGTTGAGCGCGAGTTGGCAGATAAAATGAGTGTAAGTGTGCAGCAGGACTGCGTAGAACAGAACGAGAGTGAGGTGAAGGGAGAGAAAGCACGCTCAGGCCGTCTCACCCGGTATCTCATTAACCAGAGCTGAGGGGGGATTGGAAAAGCAGCATCAGCCACGTTCGGCTCCGAGGGGGCTTGGAGTGTAACCATTTCTAGGCCGTGGATTTAATAGATTACTAATGATCGGCCACAGGTATTTCCAAGTTAGACATTAGCGACGCATGCCCGAAACGAGATCATTTGCTAATCCGTACATTCTCACCTCTGCTGAATCTGGAAACCTGCTTATATGTGAATAAAAGCAGGGTGTACATGTTTGGATTTAAAGCAGGAGGGTTGTGACCGCGTGGGGAAGGAAGGGTTTATGGGTAATCTCTTGCTGCTATCATGGTGTGGTGAGGTGTTGTAAGCACAGAAGGGGAAGGTGTGGGGATATGCGGAGCGCTCACGATTCCTCTGTATCCAATATGACCAATCCTCTTAGCAAGAGAGTTGAGCTCTGCCCTCCTTCCAAAAGTCTCCTTTTCATTCAGCCTATTATGTCAATGTTTAATGCCTAAAGAGAGGAGAGAGGTATCAAAAAAATAATGTGACACAGATGTAGAACTTGTTTGCAGCTAATGCCAGAGTGTTGAACTGCCACTTTGAAACTCAGTGGCATCTCTGCAATTTTCTCCTCTGCTCAATAAAAGTGTTGTAGCCGGGGTGGGCGATACTTTTACACTGGATGTTGGAGCTTGTACTATGTGCAAAGTAGTAAATAACTATATCAAGAACACTGAGTACAACACTGAGTCTGTCTAACAGGCACACGTTCATTTAGAGTGTGTGTGTATTTTACATAGTACAGTGGGTTTGTCTGTAACATTAATGTTGCAAGGCTTGCAAGTGTATAATTATTCTTTAGAACTGTCACCAAAAGTGTTCAATTAGTTCACGTTGAAGGTTCATTGTGCTTGATTTTATTCAGGTTTTCATGACACAATCACAGCTAATACAGACAGTTCTTTTTGTTTTTGCTAGGAGGAAATCAAAGTAGGTCAATTTGGTGTGTATTATGGTGTATAAACTTATTTTAAAGGTTTAATATGTAGAACTTACAAATACTCAAGTCCTTGAGAGAAGTTTGTGTTGAAGTTTGTTTTTCGTTTGTTGACATTAGCTCATTCCATTCCAATGGCAGCAGGTGAAACACACTGTTGTTGCTGCAGAGGAGCAGAAGAGGCTCATTTAAGAAAAACCTTTACATATAAAATGAATGTACATGCTGCTGACATCTATGTAGGCAACCAAGACACTTAGAAGTGGACTTGAAATGTGCTACTGTTAAAAAATAACCAGCTTCCGGGACATCAAAGATTTCAACACAAACTTCCCACAACTGCACAAGCACATGCAAATTGTAAATGCTAAACCTTTAATCCGGCTAAGTTTGTGTGAAGTGTGTCTTACCACTGCTGTAAAGCTATAATGCAGTCATTTGTGTAGTGTGTTTTAGGTTCTTCAAATGAGAGTCTGATCTGTCTGAATGGAGTCCAATAACTGAAGTGTCTCATTTCACAGAATTAACTAATATTATATGAAAACTGTTAATAATAATAATACTAATAATAATAATAATAATAATAATAATAATATAAACCCCTGTGATGACCCTTAGCATCTGACTTATATACTACCAAATTAATTACCAAAGTAAATATGATAAATTCAACAATCATGTCACTAATCTCTGATTGAGGTGAACCACAAGCCCAACTGTTGTACTTCAGGAGAACATTCAACAACATCAGTTCCCAGTTCAACATAGACTCCATCACAAACTTCACATATTGAACCTTTAAAACATTATATAAACATTATATTGTTGCTGTTGGCTACATTTCCAAATTATGTTGTTAAACCCTTACTGCTTAAATTTATTTACAAACATATATTTTAAAAAATTCATAATTTGTGTTGTTGCTGTCAAGCAGATGATAAATTATGTGGAAATTGCTTATTGGAATTTAACACAAACTATAAATATGATGCACATGCTAACACGTGCTAATGTGTCAATGTATAATGTCATATATGTGCTTGCATTACTTGTGTAACTTTGCCTGTACTTCTGAATTCCAAGCAGTGGCGGCGCCTGGCATGGCAGCGGCTCGCACCAGTCTTTGGAAGGACTGTGCAAACGCAATTTCGTTGCTCTGTACTTGTGACATGTGCAATGACAATAAAGCTGATTCTGATACTGATTCTGACATTAGTGACATTAGGTGTAATTGTCATAATAGTACTTAACCAAATTTTTAAGTCTCAGGTATGTAGATTATTTCATTGATGCAACTATTGATCAGTTCCTCAAAAATGATCCTAAAATCAATAGATTGTCATGATATTAGTAATACCGTTACAGAAACAGGCTGTTGAAATTGACCCATGAACGTCAGGGATCATCGATAACCAGGTAACATATGTACATTCACAGAGAGTGTTGAACAGCATCTCATTACAAAAACAGTGGAATACTGAGGTTAAATTAATTTGTCCTATACCTCAGTCATTACTTTAATAAAAAAAATGGGTTTATTTGTGACATCTTGTATGGTTTTGGCTTATAACTGAAATTTTCAATCACTTTAAAAAATATATCGTAAATAACCATGCCGTCAAAATATATGAGAATGTGATTTTTTTTTTTTTTGTCCTTATCTCCCTGCTCTAGTTTATAGTGAGGTGAACAGCTTGATTGGGATGTATACTCTTTGCATGTGTTGCCTTTATGCTCATCTCTGCCATGACTTACACACAAGCAAACACAGAGGTTGCTTGCACTCAAACACCATTCCAATGTCTTCTGCCGCCGTTTAAAAGCTTTGCTCGCTGAAATAAAAGTAATTAATTGGTGTTATACACCAAGGACATAATTATCTTTTCCAGTAACTGGCACATATTTAATTACCAGTAATTGTTCCCCGAGCCTTGTTCAAAAGTGTTGCGCGCCAGACAGTTCTGATATATTATACACTAATCCTGCACTTGATACTCAGTCAATTAGGAAATGTGTGTCAAAGAGCAATCATGTAAACAGCACTGTGGAACACACACTTCCTTGGGAGATGCCTCCAATGGGCCCCTCGACGTTGTCCTCACGCACATACATCTGTCTCACTGTTCTGCACTCTCTAAATCCCTACCTATCCCGTCGCTCCCAGAGGTGTTAATGCCTGCCAGATTGGAGGAAAGTAATATGAGATCATTTCGCAACAAAGGCCGCAGATACTGATTAACACGGGGGCTACTTTCTAGCCAAGTGGCGTGGTCCCATTTAAAAAGCGTCAGGAGCTAAATTTACTCCCCTGTGCCTTGGGGTGTGTGGGGCCAGAGGCTGCAGAGGGGCCCTTGAACATGAGAACAGGGTTTAATAAGTAAACAGGAGAGGCAGAGAACAGTGCTTCTGATCAGGGCTTATTTGCCCAGCCGAGCCCCCGGTACGCGCTACTAGCTGATTAGCCCTGCCGATTGTACCTTGTAATTGCAGTGCCTTGACCCCCTCTAGGCAAATATTAGATTTTAGTGGTTTAACCTTTCCAGTCATCAGAGCGGGGTAAATTGCCCAACCAGATGTTAAGGAGCCCAGCGGTAGTCCACAGCCCTTCTGATCAGCAGGAAAAAAAGCTCACAGATTGAACCTTTTCTTTTTAATATTGTCTCAATTTCCTCTGGCCTTTTCAAGCTGATTTTTCGCAGCGGTTACCCTTCCCTGAGAAATACTACCGATCCTTATCCCTCATTGTCTTGATGTCGAGTTACAAGCAAGACGTATTATTTAAAAACAGCCCAGTTGCAGTCATTAGCACGGGACAAATGATCAATGGAAAGATCAATGGGAGATATTAACCTAGCAATCAGTCCTTCAATTCAGTCACTCCAGCAATTTGTCAGCTGGTGAGGTGCAACACAGTCAGCTCAACAGCGCTGTTGTTGTGTTGTTATAAATGTTATGGGAGGACAAAAAGTTACTGATTTACCAGAGTGACTCACAATGGGCACGAAACTTCAAACTCAAAGGCACTCTCTGTTCTGATTCTGAAGTTAGAGCAGTACAATATGAGAACAACATATGAATGAGTAATAGCCAGAAAATGGAAATAATGAACCTCAATCATTAGCAAATTCCATACGAGAGTCATAATATATATGATGAGTACTAATTTATCATTTGACACTGATAAGCCAAACATGACCTGACCAGCACAGAGGAAATACCAAGAATCAGCTCTTTTAGATGCATTAATATTAACCCAGCTGCAATAAATGGAAAATTAATGCCTTTTTTTTTCTTTTTTGACATTATACAAAAACTTACATTCTTGCTTAAGTCTGATCATCTTCTTTCCTTCACCAGTCTTCATTCCCAGCTATGTTTGACTCCTGTATTTGATGTAGTTGCTTATTTATTCTTTCATTTATTCGCAGGTCACAAAGAAATTTTCCACATGTGTGACAATGATACATTTTTTTAGCTCAAGACCCCCAAAAATTTCAGGTCTCCTGGGATACAGGATTTACAAAAATACATCATAAATTCTTATAATGTCTAGATTTCCAGTCAGAGTCCACCAACGTCAAAGCAGTGTTGAACCAAATGCATATTTTTATGTCATGTCTTTTAACATAATTTTCATCCGGTTGCATCATTTTCGTCCAGTTTCACCTTGTATGACTCAGGCCTCTCTTCTGTTTTTCACATTGGCTTTGTTGGGGTCAACTTTTAGAAATGTATCTATTTTAATTCTGAAAACTAAATATCACATCCTATAACTGACAGTTTTCAGCCCAATAAAAATTGCTCCATGACCCATTCTGGGGCCAGAACCTCCACTTTGGCTGGAGTTTTCAGAAATAATCATTTTCAGTGACCTAAACCGGAGTTTTCATGTAAAAGGCAAAAATACATGAACTCAACTACATGTATGGATGGCATAAGACTCTATTTAAACAATCACATAACCCTTTTAATCATAGCATGGTCCTGGTAAGAGTTCAATGAGAGAGTCAAGGTATTTTATATCTGCATGTCATCTAAAGATCCCTGAAATAAATTCACTTTGAGTCCAGAAAGTGTTTTTGAGTTTCTCAGGGTACTTTAAATGCACCAAATGTTTGTACAGATGCCTTATTTGTAAGAAAACAGCAACTGTAGCTATTATTATCAGACTATTTTTCTCATATAAGATTATCACTTTTCAACTGAACTCGTGTGGGACCAACTGCCAAGATGTCTGAGGTCAAATTTTGCAACCGCTTTTCTGAGACATTCCTTTATTCCCTTGTCATTGTCCAGCCCAGCAAAGAGGGAAGCTTCTATTATCAGTATCACACTACGCTGCAGCGGCCGCAGAACAACAAATTGCAGACAAAGCAGCGAGGTGTATAGAGGTCGTCAAACTGCCTTCGCATTCCAGCTCTGAGCAGAACGCGAGGTCAAACGAACAGCAATTATACAATCCCGTTCCCTCGGATAAAGAGCATTATTTTCCGCCAAATCCCTCTCTTTAATAAGGCAGTGATTGATGTGTGACTGAGAGCTCGCTCCAAGCGTCCGTCCAGATGAAATGGAAACAATATGAAAACAATCTCTGAAGGGTGGAATTTCCCCACTTTTTTGATCCGGCGCGGCATTTAAAGAATTCACCCAGATATGTAAATGCGCTTTTTTCGAACCCCAACCGCAGGCCAAACAGCTGCGGCCGGTTTCAATCATTGGTTGCAAACCTGTAGGTGTTGGTGCAGCTGAAAGAGAAATG
This sequence comes from Apogon talboti, assembly GCA_037367365.1. Classification (NCBI taxonomy): domain Eukaryota; kingdom Metazoa; phylum Chordata; class Actinopteri; order Kurtiformes; family Apogonidae; genus Apogon; species Apogon talboti. The sequence continues at coordinate 13,621,275 of JAPQRQ010000013.1, read as the reverse complement.
TAAGCAGGACTAGACAGATTAACATAAACTAGTTCCCTCTTTTTCTAATTGATCACCCCACATGTGGTCCAACTGCAGAACCTGATCAGATTTGACTCCAAAGGCCTTGAGGGAACCCCCGTTGCCTGAACACTCCACTTTGTTCCAGACCATTATGGGAAACACTTTGGGACAGATCGGGACGGGACATGGATACGCGGAGGGGCGGCGGAAGTTTGTCTTGGTTCATTCCCAGCCGTTTCAACAGAGCTCAGGTTTCCCCTCGTCCAGTCTCCGATTGCGATCCTCTTCCTACGAGGGCCGGCAGCTGCGTCTCCGGGCCCCGCTTCACCCCATGTGTAATAGTTTCCTTCCTCTTTTCGAGCCTCTCACCTGAAAAAAGACTGGAAGGAAAGGGAGTCTGGAGGAAAATAGTCATCTTTTTCATCCCAGAAATGGACTGAAGTAACCCTTCAGCTGGAGAGGAAACCCAACACCGCCTCCAGCTCGCTGTCTGAGAAGACAGAAAGGAGAGGGCAAAAGGGAAAGAGGGGGGAGTCCAAAGTGGTTCCATGTGACGAGATGGAAGTGGGGTCTGGGAAAGACAGGGACAGACACCTTAGACACCCACCCTGAACCTCCTCCCTGGTCCAGAGGGTCCTGATCAACAGCCCTGAAGAATAAGGGATGTAATGGCCTGATGATTTTGTCCTCATAATACTGGTGTAGTTCCTGCAAAACACTTTAATTTTAAGATGCATATTTGATACAATGGTTTATTAGTTCCTTATTTTAATATGTGTAAAATTATGCTTTCAAGATGATGCCAAAACATGCTCCTCTTATTAATGCCTATTTAGATGTGAACTGTCATTTAGTGGGTGAGCTCAGTGTGAATGAGTAGAGGATAGAGGATGAGACAAACTCAATATTCAAAACCAGGACTGTGAAGTACATTTCTCTGTTTTCAGACCTGGGAACTGTCAACACCTTGGGTGTCAAACATGAGGCAAGCGGGCCAAAACCAGCCCACCAAAAAGTTCCAATCCAACACTTAACAGTCAATTCAGGTTCCATATTCAGCCCAATTCAATCTCAAGTGGCTCAGACCAGTAAAATACTATCATAATAACCTATAAATAATGACAACTCCTAATATTTATCTTTATTTTAGTGAAAAAAGGTAAAGTTACATGAACATGTTTACATTTACAAACTATGCTTTCACAAAAACTGTTAACAACCTGAACAAATATGAATAACCTGAAATGTATTAAGAAAAATTAGAGCAATTTTACAATTATTCTGCCTGTTACTAAATGTTTTGTGTCTTTGTAGATCTGGAAGATGTCATACACATGTGTAAATGATAAACTGAGGGATAACATTGTTAAAATTGTGCTTATTTTTTTAAGAAAATTCAGGTTGTTCATGTTATTCACATTTTTTTAAGAATATTTTGTAGATGTAATCATTCTCATATTCTAATTAAACTTTTTCACTCTGAAACATAGTTTATAGTTTAGAATTGTCATCATTTCATCACTGGGTTAGTTTTTTACTGGCATAATAATATTATGCCAGTAAAAAACTCATTTTAGTTCAGGTTCCACATACAGCCCGATATGATCTCAAATGGGCGGGGCCAGTAAAATGATAGAGAACAGCCTATGAATAATGAGACTCCAAATTTTTCTCTTTGTTTTAGTGCAAAAATCTTTCACAAAAAATGTGAATAACCTGAACAACCTGAAATTTCTTACAAAAAAGAAGTAATAAATAAGTAGCAAATAAGCATTTTTATTTTTGCGTCTTTTGTCTATGCTTGTGTTTTTCTTTCTCCTCTGTCCACTAGGATTTGTTGGGTTTCTTCTCTTTATAGTCTCTTTAAGGTCTTGACTTGCATTTCTGACACGCTCTGACTTAATCATGTATTATGACTAAATTGAATTGAATTGTAGACACTTTTTATTTATAACTAAATTTCCTTTTGATGTATCAAACTTATATTCATATCATTTCTTCTTAGATTCATCGTTTCAAACATTCTGTGTCTTTCTGTTTGGCATTTAGGTGCAACTTGGGAACGTCTTGGATGAGTTCTTTGGGTGTTGACCTTGATCTTCATTTTCAAGGTCAAATCGGAGTTGATGCGCCAAATTTGGACAACAAGACCTACATTTTTCAGGTGTGTTCGTGGTCAGTGCATGGCCATGGGGGCAGAAAGAAAAACTCACTGAGCCCGTTTACATGACCATAAAAATCTGATAACAGGGAATAATCAAGTAATTGTGATAATTGGATCTGATGCGTTTACATGCACCTCAGAAATGCAATAATTGAAAAACCTTGGTTTGGATGCTCCAGTCCATTATCGGATTTATTTTGGAGTACGTACATACAGTATACATACATAGTGTATATATGTGCATACAGTAGTGATGGTAGAATCAAAGTTCCTGTTATTGTCTTCCGCTCATGTTTGACTGTGTAACTTTTGTTTTATATGATTTAATTGTGCTTGCACATGTGCAGATTTAAGAGAACAAAATAAATCAGATTAATCTGTATAAATGCACAAAGACATCAGAGTATTGGGGAGAAACCCAGGTGTGTTAATCTGCTTTTTCATAATCAGATTACTGTTATCTAATAAAGCCTATCAGAATATGCTGTTTACATGATCACTTGAATAATCTGATAACTCCAGAAACTGGATAATGACCAGAGTATTAATGTGAATGTAAATGAGCAGAGGGGTCATTACAACATTAAACACTGGTCTTGTTATACCTGTATCTACTATCATAAAATAGCCCACCTATATACACCTGTGTATTATAGTTGCAACTAATTTAAGTGTTGAAAGTTTCAGATTTTGTACATTAATCTTTGACATTTTTGACATGGTTCATTAAAACTTTGCAATGTTTTAAATGACAGGAGAAATTGTGTGGAATTGACTGAAAATATTCTATATCCTCATATGTCGTGCCGCCTTGATATGACATAAACTGATGTCATTATGTGAGATTTTGGTTACATTTCACAGCCCTGGTGCCAGTGTCAAATCTCTCTCCTCTACTGTTTCATTCAATCCGTTCTAGTCTGTTCTGCTGTTCGCTTTCGCTTCTGTTCTGTTGAAACCGACTCAAACTCCTGACACCGCTGCTGATGCTGATACCAAAGCAGCTCTTGTTTGTTCAGGTAGCTCTATCCCCCTCCACCCCCCACATCCACATCCACCGCCACCACCACCGGAGCTGCTCTGAGGAGGAGGAGGCCTAATATCTGCAGACATCTATGGCCGCCGCCCAATCTGTTGCACGCTCCATTCATTTCACGCACTGCCAGAAGTGCTTTGTAATTATCCTGATATTGATGAAGGCTGATTCCAGTAGGTAATCGCTGGCAGTTCAGCTGTTTTTACGCATCTCAGCAAAATGTCTCTATCCATTACCAGTGGCAAATTAATTTCCACTCAGTGACCATACTTGTTGATAATCTGCGCATTGGTGTATGTGTGTGGAGCAGAAGAGGGATGAGTTGTGTCTGACAGAGCTCTGAACCGTAGCATATAACTTGGTTTACTTCACACAAGGATCACTGTGGGGGTTAGTTTGATAATACAATGGAGCATAACACCCTGCTAATATGCATTCTGCACCAATATCAATTCTAAAGGATCTATATAATAGAAACTGCAATAAGAATAGCTATAGAAATTGTGTAAATGTCCCGACTAAAGTACAAAAAATGGAGCTTTCTTCTTGGATTTTGACCAGAACTGGAGAAACTGGGAGAAACTAAATTCAGATTAGAAGTAGAATAGCTGTGGAAATGGAAATGACAGATAAAATAGAACAGAGGGTTAAAAATATAATGTGTCACATCACCTTATCGTGGTGGAGGAGTTTGAGAGCCCTAATGACCCTAGGAGCTATGTTGTCCGGGGCATTTTGCCCCT
>JAPQRQ010000013.1:13580709-13591113 GCA_037367365.1 Apogon talboti | reverse complement strand
CTGCCTCGGGGACGTGACCGGCATGCCCCCCTTCAGTGCGTCTGCACCAGTGTGGGGTTGATCTAATAATGTCAAGTGAGCTCTGATGGGTGTCCTGTCAGTTATTTAGTGTCGGGTTTCTCGACCAGTTTAGTGCAGTTTTGTCTTTAGTATTTCAGATCAGAAAAACTCAACTTGTTTTTCATGAAGAGGCTGTTTAATGTTTAACCAGGTTTATTCCCACTGACAACAATTACTCTATGGATATTTACCTGTTTAATGAGACCATGAAATACAGTAATTGCATTGTTATCATTGTTAGTTCCCTTCAATTTGCATTGCATCTTTATATATATCTAATAAAGTTCTGAACACATTTGTTATCATACGTACTTATATTTACAGTTACATATATTATAATTAATCTTATTCCTAATTTTTATATGTGTAAATAGGTCAATTTTGAAGAATTTGTGAAAAATGTCCACCGGCAACAATTGGTGCAGAATATAAAACTTAGATTTTCACTAACATAACCAACACAAAATTGGAAAAAAAATGTATACATAATGTGTTAGGGAGTCTAGAGAGTGAATAGTCTTATTTTATTGGACAAAATTTGGGATTAAACAGGTTAAGATTCAGCTGATGTTAACAAATATAGACTGCTAAGTATTTGGACAGTGACACAAATTTTGTAATTTTGCGTCTGTACACGACAACAGCGGTTAAATGAACCAGTGTTTGGTGGCGTCCATCGGTTCTAGACTTCAGTCACTGACCATGAAGGATTTTCATCCAGCTATTAAATACAACCCTCTTATGTATAAAGATATTAGTTCATCCAATTACTTTTGAGCCTCTGAAAATGAAGGTTTTATGCATAAAAACAATTGTAATTCCTAAATGGTCAATGCACTATTGTTGTGAAACCCCTTTAATTAGAGCTGAAGGTCCACACTTCAAACTCATCTTAATTGTTAGACTAGATCAGGGGTGTCAAAGTCATTTTAGTTCATTCAACCCAATATGATGAAAATGTTTACATCTACAAAGTTACCTTAGAAATCTGAATAACGTGAACAACCTAAAATATCTTAAGAAAATAAGTGCAATTTTAGCAATATTATGCCATAGTTTATCATTTACATTGTAATTTACAGATCACAGTGGATCTACAAATACACAAAGCATTTGTGTTAAAATTCCACGTACTTCCCTTAAGACATTTCAGGTTGTTCATATTTGTTCAGGTTATTCACATTTTTTGTGAAAGGATAGTTTATAAATGTAAAAGTTTTCATGTAATTTTACTTTTTACACTAAAACTAAAGAGAAAAATTTGGAGTTTGTCCTTATTTATAGGTTATTATGATAGTATTTGACTAGTCTGATCTACTTTAGATCATATTGGCCTGTATGTGGAACCTGAACTAAAATGATTTTCACATCCTTGATTGTTAATATCTTCAGTGTAATTTTCCCATTTCACATATTCATCCCACGGGCCAGATCGGACCCTTTGGCGGGCCAGTTTTGGCCCATGGGCCATATGTTTAACACCTGTGGCCTGATTAATAGAGAAATACAAACCAGGCATTCGAAACATATTGACTTTACTGATTCATGTGACAATTTTACTGATAGTGTATAAAATGGAACACTATGTCACATAAGTGTGGGGTTAAAATTCTCCAAACTGTGCATTTTGTCTGAACAGTGGTTGGAAACACTGATATTCAGATGATGCTGATTTAAACTAGAGACAGACAGTCCATCATGGTTGAAGTCTGAGCCTGTTTTACTGGTGTTTTATAACAATTTTGGATGAGAGTACCTGTTGAACTCGTGGTGAGAATCTTTTTTATTTATGTATTTCTTCAGTATGTTTTTTTTTTTCCTTCCATGGATTTATTTTATCCAGAGAACCATTTACAGTCTGTAATGTGGATGTCTCTGTGTATTTTAAGGATCTGTACGGAAAAATCCTCAAGCTAGAGAAGTACCAAGATCGTCTGAGAGTGAAGGGACTCTTCACCAATGAAGGCAAGAAGGCGTAAGTAGAGCATCAAGGTTTGAGGGAAATAAATATTGAGATTTATTAAACGATGAGTTGAAATCCTGCCCCTTCCGCTGTGCCCTGTGGTATCTAACTTGAAGCTGTGAAAATATAAACGGTGGTCAGTGGTAAGAGAATCGTTTAAATCTATACTTACTTTGATTGTCATTTTAAAAGAACTTTATGAGGTAAGAAAATGGTAGTTTTTGGTTAAGATTACAAATGACTACCTACCTTTGTATTAAACAGCTAACATGGATTGTGCACATCAGCAGCACCCAAACAGCTGTTACCTCAGCATGTTTCACCACAGCCTTCAAGAGTGATGTGAAAAAGTAATAATTGAGATTAAAATCGCCTCAGTCTGAGCCACAGCGGGGCCGTTTACATGGTCATGAAAATCAGATAACTGGGAGAAATCAGATAATTGTAACAATCAGATCTGACGCATTTACATGTACTTTAGAAATATGATAATCGATAAACCCAGGTTTAGACATTTTAGTCCATTATTATTATTATTATTATTATTATTATAGTCTTCTGCTCACATTTGACTGTCACTTCTATTTTCTTCAATTTTTTTTTATACATGCGCAGATGTAAAATAGCTAAATAAATCACATTATGGTATACTATCATGAAGACATCGAAGCATTGGGGACACATCCAGGTGTGTTAATCTGATTTATCATAATCAGATTACTGCTGTTTTCTGATAAAACAGATCTGATTATACTGTTTACATGATCAATAATAATCTGATAACTCTAGAAATCTGATCATGATCAGAGTATTACTGTGGATGTAAACAGGCCTCCATGACTTTCAGTTTATGTAGTCTTTATGTTTGTGTATTTTCAGTCTGACACTAAAATGTTGTACAACAAACTCTGACTTTCTCGGCTTGTAAAATTATCTTTTAAACTGATAAACCTCATATATGTAAATGATGCATAATTCAAACAGGATCAAAAAATTGTGTCAACACCACTGAAGAATGCTATGAAAATGTGTAATTTAACTTCACATAGTTAGATTGAATTAACAAAACAAAATAAATACCTTGTCTCAGAAGTTTACAGCAGTTTAGACAGAAATTATAAAGTATAAACATTGTACATACAGTATTATCAAACAATGAGCCCATTTACATCCACACCAATACTCTGATCATTATCAGATTTTTGGAGTTATCAGATTATTCAGGTGATCATGTCAACAGGATAATCTGATAACAGCAGTAATCTGATTATGAGAAATCAGATTAACACACCTGGAATACTCCGATGTCTTCCTGCATGTATACAGGTTAATCTGATTTATTTTGTTCTTTTACATCTGCGTGTATGTAAACACAATTAAAATCATAGAAAATGGAAATTTCGTAGTCAAACTTGAGCGGAAGACGATAACAGAAGGTTTTAGTCTATCATCATTACGTATGTACCTACTCTGAAAGAAGTCCAATAATGGACTGGAGCGTCTAAACCAATTTTTTCGATTATCGCTTTTGTTACGTGCATGTAAACACATCAGATCTGATTATTAGAATTATCTGATTACTCCCAGTTATCAGATTTTTATGGTCATGTAAACAGACAGCGTCAGCTCGACTCAGCACATACTTCTTTCCTCTTCTTTTACGTGATCACAGGTGCTGTTTTGAGTACCACCGGAAACCTGCAGGTTGCATATCAATGGATCCAGAATCATTGCATCATCATGTTGCAACACTAACCCCAAACCACCCTAATTAATAAAACATACATTTTCAAGTCGGCTCTGTCTTGATGAATCAGTCACAGATTTTAAATCAAAAGAACTACAATAATATATTTTGCCTGAAAATTCTAATCTATAGTTATGTTAGCTCCTCCACCATTGTTACAGGGAAGATGAGATGACAATATGTTTATATTCCGTTGCTGTGACAGAGCCAAGTTGAGTTGAACCTTGACTTAACTTGAATTTACTTGTCAATGGAAAATAAATCAACAATGTGGAACTGTGACTCAAGACTGATGGATGGAATCGTTACACCTGTATATGACAAATATGAGGAAAAAGTAAGAAGCAAACACATTTAATTCTCTGCCTCTGGTTTTGGGTTTTTTTTGTCCATCAGCTCTTTAGGATTGAGTAGATGGTTAACGAAGGAGGAGCTGGAGCAGCTGCTGGTGCAAACCATGTCCCAACAGGATGTAAGAACGCACTCATCCTCTTCTAGATCTCCTCCTACTTCCTTCCTCATGCTATCACTTCCAAAAATGTGCAATAACCCTGTATCATGTAAATTATGTGCTATAAGTCGTGCAATGATCTTCCGCAGTTCGTGCAAAATCCTCTGTTCTTGCAATAACAATGCAATATTTATTCATATTTATCTAAACATAAATGTACTATTTTTCTATAGACTTGAGTTCATAGAGAGACAAACTCTTACATACTGTTAATATTATGTCTATTTATATTTGAAGTCTATTTAAATTTTTATTCTACTTTTAGTTCTATTCTTATTTTACTTTTTGTAAAATTTTCTAATCTATTTTCTTATCTTATTTTTGGTTTTTGTAATTTTATATTCACTCTATTCTTATTTTCTGATGTATAGCTTTTTTTTTTATTCATATTGTTTCACTGACTAAGAAGCACTTCTAATTTCCTTGTACACACAACAATAAAGTCTATTCTATTCTATTCTATTCTATTCTATTCTATTCTATTCTATTCTATTCTATACAGTAGAGTTGAATATGTGTTTTTTTGTCTTTCTCCAGTACAGTCACTTCATGCAGCTGATGGAGCGCTTACTGTCCATGCCCTACAGCGGCATAGAGGAGGAGTTTATCCTCCATTACCGCCACCAACTGGAGGCTGAGTCCAGGAAGCAAACAGTGCAGCCGCTACAGAAGGACGAAAAGGGCGTGGCCTTTAGCTCTGCAGAGGGTAAATCCAGAACATTAAATCTATAAATGTAGAATGCTGGTCATTTCATGAATCATTGCTGGTAGATTTTCAGGCTCACAGATGGCTCAGATGTCAACTATGTAGACTTTGATGGATGGCCTTCCCTTCAAAGCCTTGGTTTCAGTAAATTAGTGAGACTATTAGACTTCTTTTGTCTAAATATGGTCACAGAAACACAAAAGAGCAACAGCAGAAATGCACATTCAAGGCTTTGAAACTGGTGTTAACTAACCAGCATCTCAAAAAAACTAGAATATCATGGAAAAGTAATTTTTTTCCTAGAATTGAATTTGATATCTGCTAGCTTTATTCCACATAAAATGAAACATATCAAGCCTTTGTTTCAGCATCTTAGTATACATGTAATAACTCTGGCATATCTACAATCTTCTATAGTATTGTAATATTTTTAGATGCACCTGCAAAAGCTACCTCTAGGAGTTAAACAAGCCTGGGTCAAGTATAACCTTCTCAGTTGATGCCTGTTGAAAATAATGCTGTGAAAGGCATCAGATTCTCATGGAATGTCAGAAAAACATAAACCCAAGTCAGGTCCATTCTGCACAAGAACTAGGTCTTAGCTTTGATTCATAATGAAGGTAAAAACTTTTAAACATAAATGGTGGAAAATTGCAGAAATTAGGGAGGACATGTTTGTACAATTGGCTCATTGAACACACAAGGCCATCGCTTGTTTATTTCTATCCTGTATATGTTAAGACCAAAGGCGTGTGTTCAGTGTATGTTAATTTTGTATCCTCAGGCCGGAGGAAGACGTCCAACTCATCTGTGATCCTCAGAGACTGCGGGTCAGGCCAAGTCACCATCAACGGCCAGGACTACCTGCACTACTTCCCCATTCTACAACACAGGTATAAGAACAGAGCCGAGCAGAGAGGGGGAAGTGTGTTTCCACTGAACAAACGGAGCTTTCCACATCATAGGCTCCACATTCACAGATACCACTGTCCTTAAAATGCAAGGCGTGATGTGTTTCACCCCCCCAAAAAATTAAAAAGCAGCTTTTTCACTCTTCACAGCATCGCCTCGTTTTTTATTTATCTCCTTGTAGTAAGTTAATTACACAGTTGAGTGATTGTGTGTCAGTTTGTGTGTGTGTGTGTGTATATGTGTGTGTGAATGTCCAGAGCGGGTGTTGTCACGCAGTGTGAGGACGGGCTGTAATTGGAGCAGAGAAGTGACAATTGACTTTGTCAGCAGCCATAGGCCATTCAGCCTGAGACGCCATCCAGAACACTTTCTTTTTCACACACTCACACACTTATACACACACTCAGCTCTTATCCTTTTCCTGCTGAGTCAGAACTTACTGTGTAATATGTGGTGGTGAGATTGTAAGAGAAAGCTTTTCACAGTGCAGGATCCTCTCTCCTTGTCTGAAAAGTCACCCAAGCAGACATTAAATTAGCTAAGCCGGCGCTGTTGATACCACTATCTGTTAAACGGCACACACTTCTCTCACACTCCATTCTCTCACCTTAGTTTTTATCGTCCTGTCTTTCCTTTTGCAGGGAGCAGCTGATGTTCCCTCTGCAGTTCGTGGACATGCTCGGGCGCTTCGACCTGCAGTGCACAGTGAGTGGCGGTGGACCCTCCAGCCAGGCGGGGGCGCTGCGGCTCGCCGTATCCAGAGCGCTGCTTAGCTTCCTGTCTGAGGGAGACATGGAGAACATGAGACAAGGTGGGGACTCTTATTTTACTAAACAACACTTCATCTCAACTCTAGACCCTCCCAGTAACACGTTTTGGATAGATTTCAAGTCAGGTTTCTTCTGGTCTTAATCAACAGTCAGCAGCCAAAGAGACATAATATGCGTTTCCACAAACATATTTAATGTACTTTTTGACCTTTCACACTGGAAAATGTTTATGGAAACACACAAATTGAACACAAACTAAACAAGACAGCATTATAGCCTTACATTTCCAATTTAAATAAAGGCCTGGAAGTCCCTCCAGACCATTAAATATGACTGTGTTTATGTAGTTTATTTTTCATTCGTTCAAATGATGCATTCTCTGTCATGGAGTTAACCCGTACCTAATATTCAGGTCTAACTTGGGTTTTTCAGTGACGAAGGATCAACCAATAATTAACCTTTTAGGGCTCAAGCAAGTGCAGATTTGGAAATTTCTGACAAATATGATGTGTCTCCCAACAGATGCAACTGAATGGATTCAGGTACAGGTTTATTTAACTAGTATGGAAATGTATCATTTAACTTCTCTCCAAAATGGCAAAACTAAACATTACATGAGTAAAGGAACCAACATGATTTTACATTTCTAGCATATTATTCTATAGTAAATCCATTTTATGAAGATGGACAGGTGTAAAATAGTAGTGATGGAGTATCTTATAATAATAATAATAATAATAATAATAATAATAATAATAATAATAATCATCATCATCATCATCATAATGTAATTTTCCTTGAGCATCCACAGTAAACCACCCCACATTTAATATCAGGGTAAGGAAACAGCAGATATTGAAAAACTTCTCAATCTCACAAAAGCATTCTTTGGTTGCCTGAGATGGTTTTTGCCTTTTTTTTTTTTTTTTTTTTTTGGCCAAAGAGCAAATGTGTATAGACAACACCATCCTGATATTCAATGAAAACATGTCTGGTCCAACAGGTCGGAATTAGGAAACCACATTATTCCTCTGCCTTATCTGCTCTACTTCTTCTACTCTTTTATTAGATCTGTGGGTGCTGTAACCTACAGCGCCACCTGCTGGAAACATAATGCTATGTTTTGCAAGTTTAAAAAAAAAAAAACTTTTTTTTTTTTTTTTATGTGCTTATCATTTATTTGCTTCTCAGGTATTGTACACAGTCACTGACTAGAGCCATCCGTCCAGATACTTTGCTGCTGCCCCTTTTTGGGCAAAAACAGACCCTTTCATTTTACTGAAGATAAACACCAATTCCTAAGGTCTTTGCCAATTTAACAGCCTAAAGTGAGAAAATCCACACTTTATGTAGCCATTAGAGACCAAATACTAGGGCCAGCCATGTAAACAAATATATCATTCATCGTTATATAAAAGAAAAGTGAAGAAATTGTAAGTCTGCCTTTGTTAACATGGACAATGGACTTTACCAAATGGCTCAAAGTGTCATATTCCGCCTTCATATATATGCTGTAATCTTACTATGCTGTAATCTTACTGAGTCTATTAAATGGACCGTCCCAGATAGAAAATGACAAAAAGTACAGTGATCTTACTTTGTGCAACCTCACAGACTGCCATTGATCTAGTCTTGTAACCAAAGGCCATCTGGTGAAAAAATCAGTTTCAGAAATTTGAGATGACTATCTCAGAATGTGAAGCTGCTATGACCGACATCTACCCCAACAATCAATTGGAATGCATCATGTAATGACACGTTCATTAAAACAACATGTAGCTGAAACTAATAACCTTAAGTATTCCTCATAAAGTCATCGTCTTAGGTTGTGGTCTTTTCCTAAATCATGGGTTCACACTCTCCTGTTCCTCTTCACTGTGGCTTTTTTCTGTTCACATAAATATTACTATTATAACGAGATGAATAAAAATAAATGAATAAATAAATTTGTAAATAGATCATCAGCTGGTGGGTGTTATATGGTGTGGTTGTTTGGGAACTGATCCAGAAGAATCTTTTTATTTAGAAAATGCCCAAATGGGAATATAAACTGAATTTGAAAAGAAAATCTGTGATCTTGAATGGAAGAGCTGAGACTACAAACGCATTTCAGCCGACATCAGTCAATAAAATCTTCAAATCAGATCAGACCGAACAAAAGGTTCCCACACACAGGCTGAAGGATGGGTAAAATAATATTCCTCAGTGAAGGTTTTTCTTATCGTGTCTAAAATATTGAGAGTTGGAGCAGCTTTGGTTGTTACTGTTTGAACTTCCAGTGAAGACCCAGCAGATGGCAGTGTTTCTCCTGTATTGAGCAGAAAACCAATGACAAGGACAGACAATGGATTTAATGGAAATTGTCCTTCATTAATAATAAGGTATTGTGCATAAAGATCATAACAAGTTCAAGACACATGCAGTTGATGTTGTTGATGACAGGAATCAAGTATCTTGGACAGTGGGGTGAAAAATAATAGAATAAACAAATTAGATGTAAAAATGGTCCAGAGAGCAGCTTCGTGGTGAACATTTGTTACTTAACATGAAAGTTCATTCTCTTTATTCTGTTTCCGTTTGCAGCCGGTCTGCTTACCCCTGACCCAAGAGTACGAGAGAGGAAGAAGCCGGGCCAAGAGGGAGCGCGCAGGAAATTCACCTGGAAGAGGCGCTGAGGAGGAAAACCACCTCCCTTGACCTGAACCTGAAAATTCCAGAAGCAGAAATTGTGTCTGTGTATGGAATAAGTGGCTGCAGTAGTTTTACAAAACAGCTGCAGTGAACTCCTCCACCACCAGAGGGAAGTATGTACCAAGGAATTCATATTAAATGTCACTGTTAAATATGTTAACCAATAAATTAAGTTTTCATATAATGTAGACTTTGTGTATTATTACTCTTATCTGCTGTTGATTAATAATATGATTATTTTACATATTCATATCTAGTTTTTCTTTTGCCAATTTGTGAGCTATAATGAAGTCTAAACTCGACAGTACATGACAGAAAAGTTCATTCAGGTTAAAAAAAACATTTAAACTAAATAAACTAGGTATTTAAGGCTTTCTATAAGCTTCAGAATATCTTGATGCTCTAAACAGAAGATTGCTTTAATATTGCAGCTTTTCTCTTGAGTAATTTTTATCATAGGTCACTTTATAAGTTCAGATATTTGATGTTAGTTTAACATACTCATTACAAGAAAAGAAAACCAACTTTTCACAAGCAAAACTATTACAATTTTGATAAATGATGAAAAAAAACAATTTTTTTGACTAAAAATCCAAATGTAGTCAGTCAAGACCCTCCAAACTAATCGATATGCATATTAAATATTACATTTGATGTACATATTGTTCTTCCCAAGCCTTAATATATTGCATTTGGTCTAATTCTCAATAGTATCATTATTTTATTTTATTTATTTACTTTTCCATACAATTAATACCTGTTTTCACAGTGAAAATTTGATTTGTGCAATTAAGTTTAAGAAAATAAACATCCTAACCTCTAATGGTTTAAGAAATATAAACATGACAATATATACAACATTAGTTACATGGGCGCTGGAAGCAAAAAAAACTTACACAAAAGGCCAACTTTTCAGAAATCCTTGGAGTGAGATTTTATGGGCCCAAAATTTTCCAACGTGTGAGGCGCAAATTTTGTGATTCTTCACACAGCACAAACATTTCATTATGCCAAAATGTTACCTTTGAGTCTTTCCGAATGTAG
>JAPQRQ010000013.1:13555864-13571777 GCA_037367365.1 Apogon talboti | reverse complement strand
GAGTAAAATATTACTGAAAATTGATTAGTAATGCCTTACACTACTGCGTTACAGCAAAAAGTAATCCGTTACTGTAATGCATTACTTGTGTAACGTGTTACTCCCAACACTGATTGTGATTGATCGTTACTTGCATTTTGCAGTCTCACATTCATGTCCATTGCTAGTTCACTGTATATAATCCCATACATGTGCTTGTGACAGTAGCATAACATCTGTTATATTATGTAATGCTCTATATTTATATTCATGTCCATTTCATATTATCAGCATTTGAGTGACTTGTTACATTCTGTTCACAGCACAAATGCAATGAGTGTTTTTATTATGAGCCTCATTTTGCGAATATAGTTGAAAGTTGAAAATCATCACCTTCCTCATTTTTTGACAAACTACTTTTTCACCTAAATTGCCAAATACTCATGCTTCTTGTGTTGGTTAAAAAATCTTAAAAAATGACTGGGGTTGATTATTGTAGGAAGGTGATGAAATGATTAGCGTTTCCATTTGGTATTTTGCATATCAGTTATATGAGTATTAGGTCTGTATTTTTCAGTTAAATTATAGAGTTGAATTGGATATTTTTATCATATTTAGTTTGTAGGTGTTTTATAGTTTGCAGCTCTGCTCTTAATGATCATTTCGTCTCTTGTATTGGAAGATATAGTGATCAGTATATATGTGTGTTCTCTCTTTTCCACAGCAGAACAATTTTTTTAATATTCAGTATATTTCCGCTAAACTTGCAACAATTGATCATTTATGAAGTGGTGACTTTTGGTCTTCTGTATAGATACCATCTATTATCCAGTTGGTATCATTTGTTTTGTTATGGTAATCTGGTTTTCTTTACATTGTTGTCTGACATCAGGTCATTTTCTGAAACTACTTGACTTTACTGTTAATAAGTCAGTGGACCTAAGCCAACATCAATAACAAGTATCACTGTTAAATTTTGGTGGAAATTGGCAGATATGTCAACCTCTGATGGCTCCGGTCATATTTTATTGAAGTGAAAATTGAAGTTTCCAAATAGGACTCAAGATAAAGTTGTTGAGTAAAATCCAAAGTTTCAGAGCTGATTCCAGAGCCAGTGTTTGTAAAGAGGCTAAACTCTTACAGCATGTCATAGGACATGGTGTTTTGACCTGACCTGCCCCAGCTTCATTCATGCCAGCTAACAGCATCACCTGTGACTCAATCTGCCAAATCTTCTGTGACTAGTTTTAGAACACAGTGGGAGTGTGTGTTTTACAGGCTGTAGACACTGTAGAAGTACAGTGTTATCTGTGGTTCCCCTGGTGAAGTCCTGACTTGGCTACAGGAAAGGGCTCTCAGTTTTTTTTACTTGAAATGCAGCATCTTAGTTCAGTGTTGAAAGAAAGCTGCTGAAAGTTGATGGAAGACTTTTGCTGGTCTCACTGGGAATCTGTGTGATTTTTGGGGTTTTTAAAGACCCTTTTAGACCAAACTATGAATGAAGCGGTTGGCATTTACAATAAAGAAATGGAAATTTTATTTCATTATTTCTCTTGTTTTTGGTGGCCTGACTTTATTTTGTAATGTTTAGAGGTAATAAACAGGACACTTCCTCATGATGTTTACCTCTCAGGAATCTAGATGTGTTCATATATACAGTAGGTTTATCTACCATTCAGACTGTTTAAAAGGATATATCTTTGGAATGGTTTGACAGAATGGTGCAATAATATTCACTCAGACTCAAGGATGACATAATTAGACTCGATGGTCAAGGTTATCTCACAAAACACATTTTTGGTCATAACTGCTACTCATGATGCAAGGATAGTAGATGCATCTGACTGAATTAATTGTTCTATTTTCCAGTGTTTTTCCATGTGTTCCCAAGTTAATAAGTTAATGACAGCTGAGTCCTGATTTGAGAACCACAAAAGTATTTGAAAAGTACATTAATTCCTAGAGCTGAAATGGATTTCCTTCAAAAACGTATTTCAGCTGGGGTTGTAAGTGTTGACAGCTTCATGGTTTTTCGAAGTCATATATTTGATATGTTTTGATCATATTGATAATATAATCAAATATAATGGAAATTTTTAACATAGGTCATAATTCAGAAAGGAATAAAAAATGGTCCTCTCCATGTTGTAGTTTTTGTATGAACTGGTATTTATTGAATTTCACTGAATGAACACAAAAAGCTAAAACAAACCTTTTATCACAGTCAGTGTAATGTCTACATTATCTTTGTGCAGTAGATTGTGTAGGTATGTGGGTCACTGGTCACTGTGAAGTTGCACCAGCTGTGCAGCTTGTTGCATCAGAGGCGTTGAACCTGCTTTGTGGATGCTAACAATCGCCTCTGTAAAACTGCAGAGGAATCCTCCCACCAGCTCGGCCTCCTATCTCTCCGCCTGAGGTTGGAATACAGTGAAATGGGGAGCCGTTGCCATGGAAACCGTTTACATGAAAGCAACGCGCCTCCTCCTTAGCTAAGTGGCTTATATTCGTATTGACAGGTAGCCGAACAGAGAGAAACCTTCTTCCTGTATATGTGGCTTCAGTAACACACACATGTACTTGTACACATATACACTTCGTGTTCATCTTTTCATCTGTGTGCCTTTGATATCCCATGCGTATTCCAGATTCTTCTATGAATAGTAATGCAGATAGGAGTGTGTGTTTGTCTGAGACACTCAACACTACATTCAGCTGCAGTGTGAGGGAGCTCTGTTGTGTTGAATACAGCTTTGTCCTCTGTGCTGAGCACAATAGAGCGGTTGGTGACAGCCACTGTGTGGATGGTGAGGCAGCTGCTGCACAATACTGCCCTCTTTTCAAAAACCATGCGTGTTGTTCATACTGGTGCCTTTTTTCCACTTGCATTTTACTTTGCTTTGATAAAATTGCTTTTCAAGTCCAGACTTCTCCAAAGGGACTGGTACATGAATAAAATCCAACAGCGATGCACTCTTTTCCTGTTCAAAATGTCTACATAGTGGGTATGAATTTATATCATGCTTAGTAGTATTAAAACTGCTACAGCAAAAAAGAATTATCACAGAGATACTTAGACCTGTTGTAGAAGAATATTGCTGAATGTAATTAGAACATTTTCCTTGGAAAATGTTGGAAATCTATTTGTAATGTTGCAGTTAAAGGATAAGAAAGGACCAAAAAAAAGAAAATGTAAACTCTTAAATATCAGTGGGAGATCCAACTATAGATTTACAAGTTTTGGTACATCTAGATGCATCATGAAGTCCCTGTTGATCTGAGTCAAACTCCAAAATGGTCAACAGGAGTCTGTTGCAACACAAATTGGCTCGTGTTCAATACCAAAACCTAGTGTCTGGTGTCTCTTTTTATTACAGTTGATGTTTTAATCATTCTGGAACTAATTATCTCCTCCCGTCTTCGTCTACCCCTCCCCAGTGTCCAGGTGGCGTAGCTCTCTGTCCAGCCCCTCCCCTTCCTCTTCCCCCGGCCCTCCCCTGAGTCGAGTCGCCGGAGTGTCCCCCATCACTGCTTCCCCTCCAGCAAAATCCTGCTCAACTCCTCAGTCATCTGAAAAACATGGTAACTGTTAAGCTCATTTTTAATTTTCAGGCCTTTTTGTTTATTCGTTTTATTTTCCCAAAGTGACCTTTAACTACATGGTTTTGACTTTATAGCTTACACAGTTACCGTTCGTGTAGCTCTCAGCATGTGATAGTGGCCACTTCCAGGTAAATTACAACCTGTAGTATTTATTGTATCTTCCCCAAGGAATCTTGCCCCTTCGTAAGAAAAGGGTCCTACCAGTCCCCCACATGTGAAAGTACATTCACATACAAAATGAATACAAAGACACATACTAGTGTTGAATATGTAATATTTCCTCATTAAAATGTGTAAAAATTAGCTGTGTGTTATATATTCTCTTCACGTTTGTGAACTATTTCCTCCTTAGACAAAGGAAATGTAAAAGTTTCGGCATTTTTACATTAAACAAGTGCCTTGATTGGAAACGGCATGATGCAATAGTTCAAATACATTTTCTATTTTATTTATTTATTTTTTATGGAATGTCCTTTGCAGTGGGAAGCATGTATTTTTGTTCTGTTTTTTTCCCACAACAATTTTACTCTTTCACCATATCCTCCTGAGACCCAATAAGTAAAAGTTTTGGCTTTTCTACATTAAATAATTGCTTTGATTGGAAACAGAATTATTCAATACTTTTTCCAGATACAGTATTCATTTTGTATGAATTGTCCTTTGCAGTTGACACCGCGCTTCTTTTTGTTGTTTTTTTTAGTAAAGCCATGAAAGTCTTGTCCCCTACAGAGGACAAAAATGCATTGCTGGTTCTCTGTAGGATATCTCATGTTTCCAACGATGTATACATTTACAGAGATGTCTAATTTCATTAATTCTAATGGTTGTCTGTCAGTGGTGTTATATCATTAGTTACTTTATCAGAAAATCAGGAATATACTGTACATTATTAAATGCAATGGTTAGATTACTTCTTCCCGAGAAACAAAAGTATCATATGCAATGACGGTTACATCCTGACAAATCTACAGTTTAAATGTTTTTTCTTTTCTTTTCAACATAAAGACAGACCATAATTTAAATGGCCATTATACAGAATATTTAATTTTGTTCTTTTTCATGCTACTGATTTATAATATTTCTCCACTCCCTTCCCTCCCTCCGCTGAAGGTGCTCCATCCCTGCCCTCCCCTCTCCACCCAGTCCTCCATCGGACTCTTAGTCCCATAGGGAAGGAGCTCTCCCCTGTAGCTGAAAGGGCTCCCACGTTCTTCCCTCACCTCGCCAACCGCAGTAAGCCTCTCACTTCTACTGTTCCATGTACAGTCTGTGCAGGCTTTAATATTAAAACCATCTCGACTATCTAAAGACAATCGTATAGAACTGGGTCAGCCTCCAGTGGTTTTCACATATCTGTATATCGGGTTATGCTTTCATGAGAATAAGAAAAGGCATTTTAGTTAGATCCTTTTTAAAATGCTGCACTTCTTGTTGCTCATTAGTCACTTATTTGGTGCTGGAGATGGATTACATTAGAGTGTGAGCGGGTGGTAGATTCAAGTGCATTATTAGTGATGGAAAATATAATGTTCCAGACAGAGCAGGGCAATGCTTCAGGGAGCTACAGAAGCCACATTGGAGAACTACTAATCCCTGAAGGCAGAGAGCGAACATTCTTTGTTTCTTGTAGCAACAGAAACTCAGCAAAATGAAAGAGCCCCAACACTGTAATGCTAATTAAAGAGTCTATTCCTATATTTTGTTACAAAACTATTTCAGTGCATTTAATTTTAGATTGTTAAATGTAGCATCTGTGTGCATTGCATCAATGCCTGTGATTATTGTGCTGATTAATACTAGGTTTATCCCAGGCGACATTGTTACAAATTGCTAAAAACACAGAAATAATTAACATAGTATTTTGTCAGCAGTTAAAGAGTGGCCTTTACCAGCAAAATGACAAAAAAACACTGCGGGAATACGACACAACCATTTACTGAGATGATTTTGAGAGCCCCTCCCCCCCAAAAAAAAGAAGAAAAAGCATTTTACAATAAGAATTAACACTTTGGCCAAAAATGAACTTCAAAGCAGGGGTTCCTAATACACAAAAATGTTAAAGTCTTTGGTTACAGTCAGGATTAGATTTGTCCATTTTGTATTTTTTAGTGAAGAGAAGAATGACCCTAGAAAACCAAAATGCGGAAGTCTGTTCTGAGCTATTGTAGAAATATGGCAGTGCAACATGGTGTGAAATTCACCCTGCTCCCTCTGCAGATAGAAACAACTCAACCAAAACACATTTTCATATGATTATTCACTAATGAAAACATAATTATGAATATTATATTCCATTTCTGCCATTATAGCCTCCTAGAGCTGACATACTGGACCTTTAAATGCTAGTGGAAGACGAGAATTTCATTAGTAAATTCAAAGGGGAAAAGCCAGTTTCCCAAACCAGTCCCTAATAGCTTTTTATCCCATTATCATTTTGGCCAAGAGAAGACTACTGTTGTGGGAGTGTAATAATTCAGCACAGAGAGTATCTAAATACCTAAAGGTAGTTGGAGCTAGTTTTTAGGATTTTGCTGCTGCATAGATAAAAGAGCAGGAAGGAAGTAGACTGTGTGACCGAGTAGCCCATTTATACATCTTTTTATTCAGTGAGTCATATAACAGTTTTTCTCTTCATATAAATGGAACTGCAAACCCAAAATGACCTAAAAGGTGCAGAATCGTGGCCCGAGTGATCACTCAAATGTGCAAAAATGAAGAGAATAATACCTAAGAGGATTACTTTTGCTGAGCAGATAGGGAGAGTCTTAAACTGGGGAGAGGTTGATCTAACCTTTATGATAATATCTGTGCCATATTGGAGCTTAACAGGCTCTAATTCTCAGGGCCAAGTATCTCCCTCCATTAGTGTGGGTGCCTTATCTTTTATGTAGAGGACACTCAAAAGACTCAAGGGGGCTTTTCTCATTACTGAGCTACCAGCAGTGAAGCTACTGGAGCTGAAGAGTCGCTGTGTGTTGGGACCACTTGTCTGACTGCTGTGGTTTTCATTTGCAGGCCGCAGCCTCCAGCGCTCAGCCCTCAGTCCACAGTCATCCATGGACAGCGATCTTGGTGCTACAGAGGCAGAGGACAGTTCGATTACTCTGGGATACAAACTGCAAGACCTCACCGATGTCCAGGTTATGGCGCGACTACAAGAAGAGAGTAAGTCACTGACCTGAAGAAACACTCATTGTATCATCTTCTACATTAAGGTGGCAGATGGAACTATGTCATATGACCAAAACTGCTCATCTAGAAATACCTCACATCCAGAAAAAGAAAATAATACGGCACATTATTTAAGAAAAGACTACACTGAAAGCCCTAATTCTCATTACATTTTGAATTCTGTACAAATAAACAATATTTACTTTTTGTGTATATTTTCAAAGATAATTATTAAAATGCATAAGTATGAGTACAGTATGAAGCAAATATTAATAATGTATGTAATGTATAAAAAGGTAAATGAAAACAATATGTGGTCAAAAATATGCAAACCAAAAGTACCTTAACAGTAGGTATTTTGTCTTGTTACAGCAAACAGAAATTAATACAGGTGTAACAAATACTGGTTGGTAAAATGACAAATGGAAAAATGGAAGCCACAGCAAAATAAGGCTCACAAATACACAAACATAGCTACTTAATAAAAGCCTTCTTTCATCTGTCAAATATAATGCTCCCCACAAAAAACAAGCTAGTGCATGTTAGCTTCATTGTGGTAATGTAAATTACACACACATTTAGTTTGTCATTGTATGTAACATAAGGAGTATTAATGTTGGAGCTAATACTGTGATGAAATACAAGTAATATAGATGCAATTTTAAGTTAATTATTTTCAGTGAGTGTCTCAATGTTATGATCATGGTGATGATAAATCTGATACAGTTGAAGCTGTGTATCAGCTGTTTTCTGCAATAGCCATTAGCCGATGGAGTTGGCTACAGTGATCCACAAAAGGATGTCTGGTCATTTCAACAACTATTATTGTTGAGTTGACCAGCCAATAGCAAGGCAGGGCATACCTTACAAACTGAAACAAAGAGAAAAATTTGGAGTTAATAGGTTATTACACTGGGGCCTATTCTGCCGGTCTGGCCCACTTGAGATCAAACTGGCCTGTACGTGGCCCCTGAACTAAAAGGAGTTTGACATCTCTGCTCTAGAGTCTCATCAGCAACATAACAAAAAGAATAATTAAGCATCATATGTATCGTAGTTTCTATTGTCACATGATATATACTGCGTGTCATCATATCTGGCAGCCCTGCTGTCAGGTTTTTCTTTGGCTCTTGTCATTGATTTGTAGTTGGTGTTTCATTGTGTCCCAAGTGATGACTTCTGCTGACCATCTGTCTCTATTATTCCCTCCTTTCTAATACTTTAACATATGGCACAGACCTCAGAGCTCATCGCTACTTCAGCTTCATTAACCCCAGGAGGTGATGATTGTTGTCCTTTTCCCTCTGTGTGTGTGTGTGTGTGTGTGTGTGTGTCCTGCACGCTGGTCCTCATATCTGGTTCCATCAGGTCTAAGACAGGACTTCGCCAGCACGTCGTCCGTCCTGGCCAACCGCCGCAGCCAGAGTTTCACGTTCCAGCTCAGCCAGCTCAGCGCCGGGCCCGACCTGGAGGAGGAAGACGAGGAGGACGACGAAGACTACGGCCTCCTTCCACCACCGCAGCCGCGCCTCACCCGCCTACCGCACTCCCACACCTTTTCCAGTATACGAGAGTGGCGAAGAAGCACCAGTTCCCTGTGCACCCCTCCTTCCACCCCCTCCACCCCACCGTACCCTTCCGCTGGGTTCACCTTTCAAAGCCCGCCTCAGGCCCAGCCCCAGGGTTTGGGACTGGGACTGGGCAGCCTCTGCACAGCCGAACAGGGCTTCAGACCAGGATCAGGTAAGAAGGTCTCATTTAGCATAGAACAGACAGATCTTTACCTGTGAATATCCTCCTGAGACCCAGGAACGTCAACGTTTTAGCCTTTTTACATTAAATAATTCTCTTGATTGGAAACGGCATAATGCAACAGTGTTTTCAGATACTTTTTTTTTTTTGGCTTTTTTAAAAATAAATAAAGCTGTGAAGCTCTTGTCGCCTACAGAAGACAAAAATGCATTGCTGGGTCTGAAGAGGATATGGACCAAATATTAAATAGTACTTCAGTCTAAATGCTAATTGACTCATTAAATACCAAGCTATTACTGGTGGTGGTGGTTCTCAATTTCTACCTCTTTATCAAATCATACTAGAACAGTGTTACCTTGACTTACAAGTTTAATTTGTTTTGTGACCGAGCTCGTAAGTCAATTTGCTCATATATCAAATCTATTTTCCTCACTGAAATTAATTGAAATGCTATTAATCTGTTCCAGCCCCTCAAAAACCACCCCAGTTTCACTCCTAACTTGTTGATAACGTCTACCAAGGAAATCTCCGTGTCATAGCCAATAAAAATAATGTTGGAGAACAGCTAGTAGGTATTCTGGTGATGGATCCTTTACGTCTCCACTCACCTCTGCATCTTGAGGAGTACTATCGACCAAAAGCCCATTTTTATATAACCTACCAGGCGGCTCCAGAGCTGAATGTGGCTCTTTCATTCCTCTGCTGTGGCTCCCTGTGGCTTTGGAAAATGAATATTGAGTATTTTATTTAAGTTTTTTAATTTTTTTTAAATTTTAGCTCGTAATTTTTTTTAATGTACATCTAAATTTGAAGATTATAGTGATATTAGGTATTACAGGTATGATATCCTGCTCCAGTCGCTGTCCAGAGGGGAGGTGCTGAAACGCTTTTCCACATGTCTGGAAGAGGTGAAAAGAGGTCGGACATATGGTTAGGAAAAAGAAATTTGGCAAAATAACTGCACATAAAGCGCAAAACGTGAGCACAACACAACAGAGATGCTTCCATGGCGAAGTAACCATGTGAAGTGATCGAGTGAGACGAGCAGCGGCATATCTGAAGCTCGCTCATAACTCGGATTTTGGCTCAGAACTCGAAGCAAAAAATCAACCGAGCACCGGCTTGTAACTCAGGGAAACTCATAAGTTGAGGCACTACTAAGTTAAGGTACCACTGTACTATTACTATTAATATTATTACCAAGTTGTCATGTAAAGAGCTGCCAGGTTGTATTAATCAGCCTTTGTTAGTGCATGTCTTTTAAAATCAGTCAGATGGACAATGACCACCCTGGACCTCATTGCCTTTTGGAAAAATGATTATTGTGCTGACCTTGACTAATCAAAGTTATCTCTTTTCTTATGTTCATGTGCACTATCATTGTGTGTTTACTGTTTGTGTACATGTGAATACTGTTTTGGGGAAACTGCGTCACGATGCCCAGCCGAATATGAGAGTAAGTCCACGCCATTAAGTGATATTTAATACTTCTAATCTCATAATCATGTTTCCTCATCAGCCGTCGCATCCCTTCAGAGTCTCCTTATTTCAGTCTTCAGTGTCTGTGTTGCAGTCCTGGCTGACCCACACTGATGCTCTAACCACTTAATAATAACTCTGTCTAAGCCTCTTGTACAAGCGCTCCTAAAGCTCTTAGACTGGCGTGTGTTTCCGTTCTGAGGCGGAGACCAGAGAGAGTTTGATGGGATTACAGTTAACCGTGTATATGTGACTGAGGGGGCTGGAAACCCTCTGCAATGAAGGATCACAGGGACAGAGCCGCAATAAAAGAACATGCATGACCAACATCTCATCGTGTACAACGTGTAACACACACACACCTCACATGTGCACTGGGTTAGTTTTAGGTTCATGAAGATGTGTCTACATTTAAAACCTGTCCTTTTCTTTGTTTGTGTGTGGGCGTCCGTCTGTCTCTGTTAGATAAGTTGCGGAGGAGCATGCCTAACCTCGTCAGAGCTCCCAGCATGCCAAGTGTGCCCATTCCGACCAATCCCAGTGCTTCCCCTTCTTTGCTTCGTAGCAGCCAGAGCTTTGACTCATCCAGCGGACTCGCTCGACTGCACTCTTCCAGTAAGATGTGCTGTTACTTATTTCAGGTGTTTTTAGTTAAATAGAAAAATAACTCAGCATGGATTATCATCATTATTAAGCCATAGTTTAACATTAAGTCATGTCGCACCAAATTGTCCAACTATCAAAAAATGAAGATATTACATTTATAAACTTGGGTTAAATGTGTAATTTTGTGGTGAAAATGCAAATACACTTGCACTTGACATTCACCAATCAGCCATAACATTTTGACCACTGTTGTTGAAGCGGTCATAGTGTTCGTTATTTCATAGCCAATGCCACTGATTTAATCTTTAACAGTTATGTGTTGGAAGCAGCAAAATGAGCAGCATGTCTAAGTTCTCATTTGCTCAGGGCACTTAGACCCACCCCCTCTTCAATGACCCTGAAACGAACACACAATTCCCACTAGGACCCTGAAACCCAGGGCCACCCCCTCTACGACCCTAACACTTGTTGTCATT
The DNA here is from genome assembly GCA_037367365.1 of Apogon talboti. Lineage (NCBI taxonomy): Eukaryota > Metazoa > Chordata > Actinopteri > Kurtiformes > Apogonidae > Apogon > Apogon talboti. The sequence continues at coordinate 13,560,711 of JAPQRQ010000013.1, read as the reverse complement.
AGCTTATGAAAAACAACCTCCACAGACCACTCCCCCTACAGGTTTATAAGTCAACTTTCCCCCGCCAGCAGAACTGAAAAACTTTTGGATGAAAGAGATGAAACGTTTTCAAAAGAGCAAAACTAGTTCAGTTGAAGAACAAAATGAACAGCGTAAAGATCGGAGTAACTCCACAAGGGCCATTTCATCACCATCCTAAAATACTGTAATTGTCTAAGTAATTTTTTCAGATTTTTTTAGGAAACACAAAAAACTTGAAAAAGTGAGTATTTGATGATTTCAGTAAAAAAAACAGTCATTTTGGTAAAAAAAAAAAATGTCTTGGGCAATTGTTTTAGGAAGGTGACGATATGGTACGTTTGGCAACTGGGTCAGAGCATCTCCACAACTGCAGCTGATGATCTGTGTTCCTGGTCTGGAGTGGTTCGTACTTATCAAAAGTGGACTAAAGAACAACAATCCAAACTGGAGACATCTGTAGAATTTGCTGGACGAGCAGTTCTGATCCAGAGGCCCCGCATCACAACTTACTGGAGTTAGATGACGTTCTGCTAATGCCAGGTCGTGGCTGGTGATAATGTCATGGTCTTACAGATGCTTAAATGGGCTGAGATCCAGATGTTCTTCCTTAAACTCAAATTTAAATTCTATTTATATAGCGCCAAATCATAACAAAAGTTATCTCATGAAACCTTAGATATAAAGCTGGTTGAAACCAGACTCTCAAGCCAATTTTCAGAAACCCAACAGAATCCTTAGTCCATTTTTGGGTGGTGGTACTACCCACTGCAGACCAGGAACACCCAACAAGGCCTGCAGTTGTGGAGATGCTCTGACCTAATATTATGGCCGCCACAGTTTGACCCCTGTCAGTAACTCACATCCTTATACTGTCCATTTTAGTGCTTCCATAAGTCAACATTGACATCTAAATAAAACATTATTACCCCTTCCTGTGTGAGTGGACATTATGTTATAGCTGATAAAAGGGTATTTCAGATGTGTAGTAAAACATCAAATTCTCTGTCCTGATCTACCCAGTTGTCTTCAGTTATTGATTATTTTCGGAATGCTTCGGTCTAAACTAGACCAGTGAATGATGCTGTTGGTGTAGTCGGTTGCAATCTATTATGCATCTTCCCAAGTTTGATTCCATGTGTTAAATTTAGTCAGATTGGTCCAGTAACTGTCTCCATCATGAGTGGGCTGACGGGCAGTCATCTGCCCCTGTCCTCCTCCAGTCCCCTCCCCAGGCCAGCTCCAGAACAGGGTCCAGAGCGTAGGGAACTTCTCCTCACTGTCCCGGCAGCCCCTGAAGGCCACAGCCTACGTCAGCCCCACCATCAAGGGCTCCACCTACATGCCCACCTCCACCAGCCTCCAGAGTCTGAACAGCAGCGGGACCAACAGCAGTATCCCCATGCTCAGTAAACCAGCAGGCGGAGGAGGCGGGGCGACTCCTACTTCTACCACAACCCCTCCCCGCAGCGGCCTGCCCCGCCCCTCCTCTTTTGTTGGCACAACAAGCTCCACCCCTCGCAGTAAATTGACCCAACCAGCGCGAAGGTAAGCAAACAGGAACTAGTGATGAACATTTTCCACTCTTAATTTTTATTACATAAGTATTAGCTCAGGTTTTAGCAAAATAATGATCATAAATAAAATCATGAATGAATTTCATGCAGAATGCACTAAAGATCTGTGAATTCAGCATCAAATCTTTTATTTAGCATTTGTTGCATCTGACACATTACCTGCCCTTCCACATAAATGACAGGAACTTAGTGTAGGACTGATGCCAGAAAGGTAAATAAAAGCAAAGACACAAGAAAATGTATATTGATATTGAGGCTGCAAATTCTCATATTTAAAAATCTGGAAACATGAGCTTTTCTATGAAAACTGGTTGTCAATAGTTATTAATTTTAGGTCAGTCAAGTAAGTGTGCATACAAATAAATCTATATATATCTTCCAGCACACCTGGTTCAATTAATGATCAGCTCATCACCGAGCTCTATATCTAAAACATGCAGGACACCGGCTCTCAAGGACCAGAGTTGGCCACCCCTCCATTGTTTTGTGTTGCATTAGGGTTAGGGTTAGGGTAACCCTAATGATTCCAAATGGCCCAGGGTTTAACAGGTTAAAGCAGGGGTGTCAAACTCATTTTCTTTCAGGGGCCACATTCAGTCCAATTTAATCTGAAGTGGGTCAGACCAGTAAAATAATAACATAATAAGTAAAAAAAATGACAACTACAAATTTTTCTCTTTGTTTTAGTGCAAAAAAATAACATTAAATGATGAAATAATTGACATTTACAAACTATCCAAACAAAAAAGATGTGAATAACCTTAAGTAATTGAAATTTTTTAAGAAAAATAAATGCAATTTTAACAATATTATGACTTAACTTATCATTTACATATGTGCATTATGGATCGGATCTACAAAGGCACACAACATTTAGTAACAGGCTTTGTTAAAATTGCACCAATTCTTCAGACATTTCAGGCTGTTCATATTTGCGCGATAAAAGTTATTCACATTTTTATGTTAAGGGATAGTTTATTAATGTAAATATTTTCAGAATGTAATATTACTTTTTTACATTAAATAAAGAGAAAAAATTGTTATTGTCATAAATTTTTTGGCATAATGTAGTTTGTTTTTTTTTTTTTTTTCAAATTAAACCAAGAAGAAAATTTGGAGTTATTTATAGGTTATTATGCTATTATTTTACTCCATCACATTGTTCTGTATGTAGAACCTGAACTAAAACTAACTTTATATCCTTGTTATATCCTACTGTTTATATCTTCCGTGTAATTTTTGCACTTTGCAAATTCATCCTGCGGTCCGGACTGGAACCTTTGGCGGTCTGGTTTTGGCCCGCGGGCGCATGTTTGACACTGGGTTTAAGTGTAAACATTACAAACGGCTCCTTCAAGGCTATCTTTGTCCTGTTTCCTCAGTTTACTGACGCCTCCAAAGAGCTTGTCCACCCTCAGTGCCCTTCGCGACAGCACCTGGAGAGATGGCTGCTACTGATGGGTGAAGCCGTGCGGTGTCCCCCTGCTGGACGGGGTGAGTCACTGCACCCGAACGCCTTGAATGGTTTTGACCGAAAAGTCACTGTTGAGATGCCCTGGACTCTGAGATCCTGCATAGAATCCCCAAACATTTGACAACCACAGCCACGCTGATCTCTCACGTCATCCGTTTGACTCTATGCAGAATGGGTTCAGCGAGGCGGGTGGTGGTTTTTCTTCTGGATTCGGGTGTGCCAAGGGGGGAGTCGCTCCCTGTTGCTCTTGTGCAATAAACCACTGGCTGCAGGGCACTAGATCTACTAAACCTGCTGAAGAGGGCTGCCAGTTTTTAACTAATGAGCCTCACAATATTGTATTTATTTATATATTTATTTATTTTAAATAAAAGTTTTGACAAATCAGGTGTTTCCCTCTGGCAACAAGCGCCACTGATGCTGCTAAAATGTTATCTTTAATCAGTCCCTGTTCATTGGGCACATTTGGACTCATTTTTACAAGCGAAACACTAACGTACTGTCTGTATCAGTGTACAAAACTACTAAATAAGTGTGCATACATATATATTGATGCAGTATTATTGAATTTTAAATGTTAATCTTGACCAAAATGAAAATGTCTGAATGTGTTTACAGAATTATCTCACCATGGTGTCACAAAAATCTGAATATTAACACTTTACAATTATTCAACAAACTATAAAAGATCTGTTCTTGTTGCACTTTGTATAAATCTCTGAACTTTAACTTTTTATGTTGTTTACTAATGATTGCACTTCCTTTTACTATTGATCTTCTAGATTTAATGAAAAGAAACACTTAATGTGATTGTTTTTTGGGAGATTTCACAGTTTCACATGGCGTAATGTAGCACCCTCTGTTTCAATTGTTTCTAAATAACCCTTTCATGACACATTTCACAAACAGTCTGACTTTTGTTACTTGGTGGGATTGAATGAGTGAAACATTTTAATAAAACACACTGAATAAACCTGTTGTGTACGTGTTTTTTTTTTTTCTTCAGTAGAATATTAGCATATAATGGCATATTGGTAAGATGTGGAAACTTGGTGTCTAAACAGTGCCACCTGGTGGTAGGACTGGGTTAAGCGTCCTCTGACATCAACCACTCCCGGATTTCCTTGTCAGTTTCACACTAGATGTCTTCAAGTAGTGAGGGTTAGAAAAACACATTATGAACTGAAAACTACAGATTTTTAAAGGTATCATGAACTTCATAGAAGTTTTTACCTTATTAAAAAAGTAATCCATGATGGAAACTCAGGGAAGCTGTGAATTATGGGTGAATTTTCATCTAGACCCCTTCTTCCTCTCAAAACATATGAGGTAGAGCCCGACGGTACGCCGATTAATCGGGCCGATTATAGCATATTGCCGATTAATCAATATCGGTCAATATGTAACCGATATGTAACCAATATATTAACTTTTTTTGTTGTGCCCATTTTTTTCGAGGCACCTTGAACGCACCATCACTATCTCTCGGCTTTTTGTTAAAACCAGTGTTTCCTGTGGAATCTCTTGGTGTGGCAGTGTGTAATCGGGGGAGTGGGGTGCACGAGCAGTACGGCCAGTCTCTGTCCCACTTATTCAGTGAGGGAGGGACACACGGGGCTACGTGGTCCGTGCTGCCTACCTCAGAATGGGTATGCGCAAAGTGAAAGTGAAACTGAACAAGCGTTACTAATTCCTTTCCGAAGCCAAGATCTTAGAAAAAGTCTATCATCAGTCTGGTTTGTCCTCGAGAAACAGTTTCAAATGTCTGAAAGTGACAG
>JAPQRQ010000013.1:13543319-13555764 GCA_037367365.1 Apogon talboti | reverse complement strand
CTGGGAGACATTTAGAGTTCAGTGTCTTACCCAAGGACTTTTCGCCAGGATTCAAACCACCAACCCTTCGGTCATTCGACAACCCGCTGTACCAACTTAGCCACAGCCGCCTGTGTATATCAATGTTCTTGCTTCATATATTGGCCAATATATTGGTTATAGGCCATTATATTGGATATCGGCCGATATATCGGATATCGGGGTTTTTTTAACCCCCAATATCGGTATCAGCATCGGCCCTGAAAATCCCATATCAGTCGGGCTCTAGTTCAGTGTCTTTCCTGAGGACATTTCCACACATGGACAGTCGGAGCCAGGATTCAAACAGCCAACCCTTCAGTCATTCGACGACCCACTGTACCAACTGAGCCACAGCTGCCTGTGTATATCAATGTTCTTATTTCATATATCGGTTATTACCATTATATCGGATATTGGCCGATATATCAGATATCTTTTTTTTTAACCCCCAATATCGGTATCGGCATTGGCCCTGAAAATCCCATATAGGTCAAGCTCTAATATGAGGGGTCAAAGGTCATTGTTCAGGGCTTAATCTTCAAAACTGGATGAAAATGATGCAGGTCTTAAGGCAGGAGTGACATTAAAAAGATGTTATGTTGCTAAAAATTCTTACACAGGGGGAAAAAAATAGGAATATTAAACAAATGGCTTCAACAGAAAAAACAGAGCCAGTACAGTTTACATTTTTTAGAATATATAACCTATAGTAAGAACCCGACCCATATACACATTTGCCCCTCCCACTATGTTGTTAAAAATATTTAGTTGTAAACAGCAAATTCCTACATCAGCCATGTCCTCCAAATGACTGTTTCATGTAAATGAAAGCTTTAGAGCAACAATATACATGCATAATATACATAAAATATGCATTTTAAGAGGAAAAGATATTGAACCTTATTTATTCATCATTCTCAGTAATAGTGATTTAAAAAAAAAACAAAAAAAAAAAACAAGTTTTCTGTCAGAGCTGTGGACTCCAATGATGTAACAGCATTTCCAGATTTGACAAAGATACAGAGATTACGCTTTGGTCAGATTTTCTAAATGTACTTAAAAACAGTTCTATAATAGTCCCAAAGGCATTAATTAGTGATTCATGAGGACGTCCACTTTTAATTCCACCTGGAAACAGTGAAAATGTTGCATCAGATTTGTAGCTTCCCTGAAGATGATGATGGTCAGCTGCTCTTTGGTTTTAAAGCCACAAATTAAACTCGAATTCTTCAAAAACTGCATTTTTGCAGTTTACATCAGCACTGTGTAAAAAGTTACAGTTTGGTTTCATAAACTGTAAAGTTCTTTAGTTTTTTTTTGTTTTTTTTTTACTCTCAAAAAGGCACACAGGCTGAAAACTATTTCAGGACTTTCTAATACAATATATAGTTCAGTGGTTCAGTATGTTGAGTAACAGTTCAACAGTTTATAAGTATTACAAATAGTTTGGTCTGGTGAGATGCTAGTAATGGATCCAGGTTCAGGTCTCATTTAAAGCCAGAATAGTAATAACACCACCATATCACTGAGACATTCCTGAAGGTGATGAGTGTCCATTTATTAACAGCCAAAATCAGTATATCTGGTAAAATACGGTCCCTTTTGATACATACTGTACATCTCAAACTGTGATTGACTCTGTTTTAGTTTTATCGTATGGTGTCAAATGTAGGAGATTTCTATCAAACTGTTAAGGTTTCACATTCAGGGCAAAAAGCTCAAAAGACAAACGGATATACTTTATGTCTGGCAGAAAATAAACTCGATTGTCCATCTGTTCTCTCTCCGTATTTATTTAATACGAAAAACACAAACTCTGTCCCACATTTGACATTACAAACAATAACCAGTAGATGGCAGCACCACGTCGAATGTAACGTCTCGTCAAACTAACGCGAGAAGAAGACTTCACTGTGCGCAGGCGCAATTACTCGCCAAAACAGCAACGCAACAGGAGCCAACAGGACAGAAGCTACAAGCTAACCGCGAAAAGTTTGAATGAACGTTTCCAAAAAAAGAGGTAGCCCATGTTTTAACCCGCAGCTACGGGTAGTTTTCATTCGAATAACGAGTGTTAAAACAGAAAAGCCACAGTTAGTCACATGTACTCCAAACATACTACACGTGTCTTCAGGAGCAGCTCACCGAGTGCAGAACAGGTAATATGGCTAAAGCTAAGATATGGAGATAAATACATCTGCACTCTGTCTGCTGTGTACACATTACATTGGTATACTATGTCGAAATATTATTCAAATTATACTGGAGGTGATTCGGTCCAATAATATGGGTTTATTTTGTTATGTTACATAATGCTGCTGCTCTGCTCTGATATAAATGTACTTATGCGTCTCCTGAATGTTTACATCTCTGTCTCAAAATGTATGTTTCTGTTTATAACCACATCAGTAATATGGTATTGTATCATGTAGCTATGTCATTGAGGCGGGGTGTTTTATACATATACTGTATAAAGTTAGAGATGTAACATTTGAGAGGATACTCTTTGCACAGATATACTGTACATACAGTGACCTCTGAATCATGTTGAATCAGACTATAATTTTTTGATAATCTCTGATCTAACTAATCCTCTTGTCTAATTTAATATGCGTGTTTATATCCAGGTGTAGTCAGTGAGTGCAGCACCGTACAGACAGTGATGGAGATGAACCGCAGTGACCTGAACATCACATGGACTATTACAGGAATGGCACTTCCAATGCCAGTATGGACTGTCATGTTAGATGGTACATGTTCATTAAATCCATCTGGTATGTAAAACATCATCTTTACCAACACATACATGTTCTCTGTAGGATTATAGTGTGCTGGTCTTTATAATACTTGTAGTTTTGCTGCCTCAGTGGTTGAGATGATGGAAATGGAGGAACATCATACAGAACCAATAACACCACCTTCTCTGTGCTGAGGCTGCTGGGTGAGATATTTTGACTATTACATTCTACTTCATCTGAAATCAGGATCTTGGTTTTGGGAAAAATGTTTTGAAGAGAAGTTTTGACCACTGTGAATTGCTTTGTGCTTGACTGAAATACTTTTTATTGATCTTTCATTGAATAGATGGTCTTTATCATAACACGTTCTCTGTAGGATGTTGAAGTAATGTCAGTAATTTATTTGTCACACTCGTAGATTTCCTGCCTGGGTGGATGAAATCCTGTAAATGTTGAACCATCACACAGACCTGCTGAAGCTGCTGGGTGAAATATTTTATCTTTATTACTGAAAAGCTTTTTGAGGTCAATGAATACTCAAACTGTGTGATGTTTTTGATCTGTTGAGTTGGTGATTTCCTCTGTTGAGTCTATTAATGCCAGTGAAGTTGTTCTGTTTGGTCTGAATCAGTATTGACTCTCAGTGAGCAGTTTATGTGTAGGCTTTGTAGAATTTTTAAGAGTTGAGGATTGGATTGAAATTGGATTTAATTGTTTTGAAGAGGTTTATTTGATGAATTGAGGTAGTAGTAGTAGTAGTAGCAGATCTGTAGTTTGGGAAATGATGGTTTCACTTTTGCAACTTTCATTTGTTTTGTAATTTTTACATATTCCAGGTTGACTGTTGCTATACAGAAATATGCATCCCTGATGTTTTACACACGTGTGGGTTAAATTGGATTAAATTTGTGATTTTAGCTCACTGGGCGATTAGCCATGAGCTATTGTAAAGGCACTGTGTCCATCATCATCGTTAGCAATTTCTTCAAACATCTTCTCTCACGAAACTACTAGTGGGATTCATTTGAAGTTTGATATGTAACTTTCATGCGGCAATGTCCACCAAGTTTGTTCACAGTTTTGAGGAACTTTGATTTTTGAAATATTCAAATTTGCCATTACTTATAATGGTCCATATTTTGATGGTTTATAACATGAAAATGGTTACCATAGATTAATAATTATAATCCACCGTAGTTGTGTATAGAGGCAACATTACAAAATTTGTGTCACTGTTCAAATATATATGGACATGAGAGTATATGGCACAAGGTTAAAAATTAAAAAGAAGCTATTTTCGATAATCCAAATATAATTTTTCTTTACATACTGAAAATACACACTGAACTAGACCTATTAGACAAGCCCGCTGATATATTTACTAATTGTTTAGTGTGATTTTAAATAACATTAATGTAAACTGGTAAAGAGTTAATGTAAAGAGTGTTAACTTTACTGCTGAGTTGTTATGTAAGAAATAAATGATAAGAAGAACAGTGGATAACAGCAAAAACACAACATCAGGGATAAAATGAAGACAATAATTTACAGGATGCATTCCAGGATTAAATGGTATAAATTTAAAAAAATAATGAATTGTATAAACTATATTTTTACTTTATGTAAGTCTGAACCTTAAACATCGACCTAATCTTTGAAACTCGGAGGTAAACCAAATTGTTTACCAAACATACAGTGATGAAGCTTACTTACTTACCTTAGCTTAGCTGCAGTCTATCTACATTAATAGTAATTTCCCATTGTCTCAACGCTCTAACATCTGATTTCCACCTTCAACCAATCACAACCACATTGTCTGGTCTGAATTTCAGTCTCCTGAAGGCATCACATCTTCAGCTCTATCTGTCGTCATCACATCCACCAGTGTCAAGGCTCTGGGGTACGTTTCCTGACTTGTACATCACTTGTATGCTCTTCCTCTCTGGGGCTACATACCAAAGTTTTTTTGATGACAATAATTCCATAAACATATGTAGGAACAAACGTTCTTGCTTTCTTTAAAGTCTCTCCTGATTGAATTAGTGTAATTTACCTGAGCTGTGAGATGTAAGGCAGACACTGCAGGAAATTCCTCATTTCACTCTTATCATGTGACCATTCTGTCAGCACCACCTGTTTCTCCTCTGATTAGAGCTTGAGCACTTCCAGGAGGACAGAGGCTTTATGGACCAGACTGCAGGAGGGACCTGGAGGAGTGACTGTAACACTGGAAGGATCTTCATGTCTGTTTTATGCTTATATTCCTTCAGAGATGCAGAGGGAAGCACACTGATATGCAGCCAGACGTTCTTCTTCATCATTTATGGCTCTGTGATTTGGAGGAAATGCTTTCTGTGTGCACACTGAGGAGAACAGCTGCAGGATCTTCTTTTTCCTCTGCTACTGGATAGAACAGATTCCCACAGAACTTGACCTGGTCTTTATACCTAAACCAGTGAAGCTGAAGTGAGAAACATTAGAAAAATAAAATATTTTGTTATAACTTGATGTCAGAGTTATGAACTTTATCAGTTGATTATAAATATGTGGAAATTAAATTACACATAACATACGTAACAAAGACAATGTGGTTCAGGTTTTCAGTGTGAAATTATAAAAATCATACATACAGAAGTACATACAGAAACTTAACAATAGATGAGCAATAGTTTCATGTAAACCTGGAATTCTGTTGGTGAAGCTGCATCATAGTAAAAATGCTCATTATATGATATGTGAACTCAAATACTGTCAGTCATTTAACTTTAAGTACCGGTGTTGTAAAAACATTTGCATGATACTGTAATATTTTTTGGAATATTTTGTCATCTACAGTACATTATATGATGGGTGGAAATCACTGTCTGTGAAAACAGTTCACACCAGGTTAAAGCTCTAACAAACAAAGAAGAAAATATATATGAACATGATCTAGATTCTAGAAACATCACTATTAAAATGGACTTGGGGCAAAGTGGAAAACTGTTTTGCAGTCAGACAAATCGAAATCTGAAATTCATTTGGAATCCATAGACGTTGCATCCTTCAGACCAAAGAGCTGTTACTTATGGAATAGAAAGAATAACTATAGACAGATAATAGACAAAACTACACATCTGGACAGCTACCATTAATGCTTATGTGGGTTTTGGAGCATTTACACAAACCAAGGCAAAGAAATAAAACAGTTAAGAACACCAGCTCCCTTTTTTTCATCTTATGTGGTTTGTATTTCAATCAAATCAACTTGACTGTCGCCAAAGGGAAATTTGTCTTGTCCTAAAGTTCAAAACAGCAGCAAACAACATAGACAGCACACAGAAAAGACATAGGCATGGTTCACAAAGTGTAAAAACAATTACTGTACACAGTAAAATGCAATAAAAAAATTAACATAAATACTAAAACACACTTGAGCCTTTTGCATCAGATTGAATGAATGTCTGAGTTGATTTGTTCTGTATTTAGCAGCACAGCAGCGCCTCCCAGTGGAAAGTAACTCAAACTTAGAATATAGGTTCTTTAAAGATCTTATGCTGTTATTGTTAATTACTGAATAACAGAGTCAAACAATCTCATCTATTCTGGGTTGAAAATCATCTCTTTAATCTTGTTCACATTAAAAACAAGGTGGTGTGTGTCACACTAGTCGAAGGGGGGGGGTCATCTGTGAACAACACACTTAAAATAACAGTGTCATCAAGGAATTTATTGATGTAATTATCTGAACTACTACTCCTACTGTTGTTGGTAGGACAGAACTAATACGGCCTTGTGGTACAGCAGTGCTGCAGAATTTCAGCAGAGTGCATTATTTACTTAAACCTATTGTGGCCTTTTTGTAAGAGAGGAACAGAGCAGTTTTATTACATGCATTCATGTTGACTATCATCTGGACAAGCAGATGAGGCTGGACTGTGTTAAAGGTTGACGAAAAAGTCTACAAATAAAACCCTTAGATGTTTGGTGATCAGATGTATCAAACTGAGACAGCATCCTCTGTCTCCAATAACCATTTATGTTAATGCAATGCAATTGGTCTGAAATCATTACTAGTAGATGGTCATAAGGTGTTTTGGGTACAGGAATAATGGTAGATTATTTCCACAGCAGAGAAACAGTGTGACAGTTAAAGCATTTCTCAAAAATAAGATACTAGCAGCAGACAGTTAAGAAACACAGTTTTAGAAGAAAAAAGTGCTTTCCAGATTGAGTCAGATAAAGTGCATTCCTTACAACACATATTTACAGCAGGTGCACTACACTTTAATAGGATCTACTGGTTGAACTGTTTAAACTTAATTACAGTCCAAATAAAATCCACAGACACGATGCCAAAAACAATAAACTTACCTGTTTTCTCCGTTTACAATTGGATGTGCTCAAAATTAAGATGTCCTCTGGCACTGAAAAAAAGCTCCAATCATTTGTGCATTCACGCCAGCCTTGTTAAACCAAACTCTTAATTCGTTTGATCGAAAAGTCCACTTCGTTAATCAAATACAGGAAGCGGACTACAACACGGGGCATTGTGGGTAAATACAACCTTTTCACAGCCGCAGATTCGACCGGCCCCCTGGACAGCGGGACGCACAGCACACATCCAGACTATTAGGACCAGACTTATTTTGGATCATTATTTCTTCGCAAAATCCGCGTTTAAGGAGGATTTAAAACAGGTCAGTTGTCATTTAGTTTTACGCACTTTGAAGAAGCTGCATAAAGCTTTTACATTTTTAAATCAATGTTTATGTGTATTTTCGCGCATCAATTTAATGGATTCCCAAGTAACAATAAAAAAGGCGAAATCTTCTAGATCCTGGCATTCAGGTATAACTTCAGAGAATTTAACTGGACATGTAAATTAATTTTTTTAAAATGTAGGTTTAATAGACATTTTGCACGCAAAATTAGTAATGAGTGGTTAGAGAACATTTACATTGATCTACAAGTTTTGTAGAAATTATTTGACTTCGAGATTAAATGTCCTAAATCTTACATTGTTTTAATAGGATGAATTGAAAAACAAATGACAAAAGTGTAGGTTATATATGTCATGTATGTATATTTATACAATAAGTGCATACATCTTCCATAAGAAAGAACCTGTAAAATGGATATATTGTAATGTTTAGACAGTGTTTTGAAGTAGATCTGGTAGCTCTGAGACAAACATTCCTTTGGAGGAAAACCTATTCTCTTATTAATTTTTCCAATTTTACATTTTTACTCAAGACTGCATCCTGGTAACTACAACCAATTAACATTTTTTGACTTAATTTTACTCATTTACTGACTGTTTTATTGAGCATTTTACTTCTAGACCACTGCGGTAGTTAGTTTTTACCTGCTGCTTTACACATAATTTATAAATATGTGTACTATGAGAATAGGCCTGAATGATTATAACCACTTATGGTCAGGTTCAGTCCTGAAGAAACTGTTCATCTCAGGCATTACTGCAGACATCTTTACATCTACCTTCTACAGATATGTTTGGGTGAAGAAGGTTCAGCATCGATCCATGGATAAGTGGTTTATTCGATGCTGTGCAGATAAATCAACTTAACTCTGGTAGAAATCAAGTTGTATTTTGAGTTCTTTATAAAAATGCATTTCTAGAAGAAGAAATGAACACACTGCAGACTAGGAACAGTGGGCTGTTATATCAGGTGCCTGGGAAGGACACAGGATGCTTAAGTGCCTTGCTCAAGGGCACATCAGCCAACAACTTCTCTGCTGTTCCAGAGAATCAAACTCGATATGCCGCTTGTCCACGAATGCCCAGTGGGTAAATGATTGAATAGTTTCCACTACAGCTGCTTAAAAGTGCACTAGTGGAAGGGGAATCTGAAACATCTATTTCTGACGAAGACGTTTCACTGTTCATTCACATTTTTCAGCGCTGTTGTCAGGGGTGATGGTAACATTTAAGCTGTGTATTCTTCAGATTCAATTAGCCCTGTGAAGTCCTTTAACTTGGACCTGAAGGAATTGTTTGGTGCTGATTGAACTTAGAGTCAAATAAATCCTCTCCATCCCTCTCCAGCTGAAACAGGGAGCCTTTGTATCTAATCCCTGCACTTCTGCTCCCTCCTCAAGCCAGGTTTTACTCCAGGCAGCTGAGGTTAGAGAGCTTATCTGAAGTTTTTCTTTTCAGCATTGTGTTATGAGCTATACAGTAGAAGTACTGGTCTGAAGAGCTTAATAAATGCAGGACCATGGACTGGGAGACTCACTGAATCCTTCCAAAGAATGCATGCTGTGTAAAACATTCCTGTAGTGCAAGAACAATGTAAAAAAAAAAAGAAAAATCTAATATTTTCACTAAAACTGAATCTGATTCCTTACACATACAGGTTTAATTGAACTCCTCTTATACCCTTAAACTCTATATTTGAGTGTGTTACAGTATGGAATTTCTGGCTGAGACATGGATCTATTTTACTGGGGCATGAATAATGCAAAGAAAACAAGCATTTACAACCACACTGCTCTCATAATGCCTGAGGATACAGCACATAATAAAAAGTCAGAGGCATCTGAACTCAGCGCTCACAGATCTACTGATCTCTGTTCAGAGGGAAAACCAGGTCATCTGGTGTTTAATTCATTGACTGACATCTTATTGAATCCAAGAAGAGGATCTGTTATTTCTACGCAAACTGAATCCTGACAAAATGGCAAAACACATTATGAAAACCGGAATGCACTGCGTACGGTTATTTGATTCAGTGTTGAAATGCGACGCATCAAAAGGGGCTTAGACATAGTTTCAAATATTGATCTCACATTACTGTTTTATACACTTTGTCTATGACAGTTTATAAAAATGTAGAAATAAATTGAAGTGGCAGCCATTAAGTTAAGTTCATGATCATTCTGAGCTGTGATAATTTATCAAAAGTGGAGAAACAAATAGAAATGACAGCTGATCAGATCATCTTTAACTCTGTTTACTGTGTTTTTGTGCATTGAATTATTGGCTGACGGTTACATCTCAAGCATTCATAGTACCCTGGCAGGGGTCATTATGACTTCTAAATAATAAAGAAACCTCCCAGCATGAACAGAATAAACAGCTGATCACATTTATAGACTATATTTACTCAGCTTTAGTCACATGTTTCCACATTGAGAAGCTTATCTTTTAACTATTTAGACCATTTCAGAACAAAACATTAACAGTTTCTTTAATTGCGGTGATTACTGTAGAATAAAAATGTTCAAATACTTATCATTTGTTCCCACAGTGTTCAACTGGCCAAATATAGAAGTGTATGGAGACAGCAGAGGTGATAATGAAGTCCTGGCCAGTAGCTCATGTCCTGCTAATGACGACTATTGCTGATTGGCTAAAATGCATCCAGTCACGGGATTTCACTCTGAAGGACATCGTCCGCTTGCATCCATCAAGTAAGAGCACTGCGCTACTCTATGAGTGAAGAAATCTAATTTTCATAGGGAGGTTGAGATGCTTAACCCATAAAGACCCAGTGCTATTTCTCTGGCAGTTCCCGAATGAATTTTTCTCTCTATTTAAACTTTCTTAAATGATTTATCACCATTTATTCTAATATTATCCTCTGTATTTTGCATTTTTCACTGAAAGTCATGTATTTTTCTATTTTTAATTTCCTATATTTAATTTAGATGTTCATGAAAACTCATGGTAAATTAAAAGGTTATGACGTCAAAACAGAGAAAACTGAAGAAAAAATGACTTTTTCATCAAATATATCAGTAACTGAACATAAACCAAGTGTCTCCATCCACTGTCATTGATCCAACACCATGGGTTTTACTGGTGAATCAATGTTGTAGAAGATGTATGGAGTTAGAACAGTCTCATAAATAATAAGTGCACACAATGGGTCATACCTGATGACCATGAAAAGATGACAAAATGCATTTTACACCAATTATTTACATTATTAATAGGATTAGTGGATCAACAGATATTAAACAGTTTAGATCAGTAGATGGTTTTGGTTCGCCAGTGGCTGTTTGGGTTTTTATGGGTTAATTTCACATATGTTTAGATTATGAGCAGTTAACAAAATACTTTACTACTGTCAGAGATCAGGCTGGAAGATGTCCGGAATAAGACACGTAAACAGCAAAAAATTTAATTTATTCAAGTATTCATCAAAACTAAACAAATGAAAAAACAGCTTCTACACACCAAAGTTGTAGTATTGAGTCTTTGTGCCTTTAACCCTTTTGTTCACACAATATGAGATTTATTGCATACATTTTTTTATGTTTTATATCAGGTTTTATTTAACATATGTAAAATATTTTTAACTGTTTGTGCTGCTTCTTGTCATTTAGCTCAGTTTTTTCTGTGTCTTTTAAGGTTGTGCACAAATTGTATGTATTTTCTTGCTGTATCTGAAGAAAAGAGAATGAGAAATATATATGTATGATCATTTCATCCCTTGAAAAAACAACAAAGCCAAAGGCAATTTGAGGCTTCTGCACATTACTGTACATGCAGTATATATATTATACATTTTCAGACAATTATTCTGAACATTGTGCAGGAGAGGCTGGAGGACAAAAATACTTTATGGCAATGTGAGTATCAAAAATTGTACTTGAAAAGAAAAAGCAGAAAAATTCTTCATTCATCAAAATATATATAGGCAATGTAAAGCAAAAGCTGAGATGCTTGATTGTAAAGTTCATTAAATGTTATAAATCTGACCTAAAAATAAGTGGAAAGTCATTTAAAGTGACCACCATAACACAATTCCACATAATCTGCATTATTACTGTAAAGAAAATGCATTAACATCCACAACACTTAGAAATTTCCATTTCCAGTTTATAAGACTATGAAAGACAAATTTAGTGCTCTGTTATGAATGTATGAAACAGCATTAATTCCAGATTTAAGCAATAATGAACCACAATAACAGTGATGTAAGTTTTATAATTATGTTTTCTTACAGACTTAATATGGATCAGGATCATAATAAAAGCAGATTGTTTTACAAGTGCAAATAATCCTGTTAGGAGACAGAGACAAAACATTTGAGAAAGTGATTGGGGTATGTCTGTGTCTCTGCCAACCATGACTAACAGCCTTTGTTGTGCAATTGAAAAGTGTTTGACCCTCAGACCTACAGCTGTCTGAGCCAAAACACGGCCTGATTCCCAGTACCGATATGATCCAGACCAATGGGAAAGCCAAACAGCTCCTGTTTGATCACTGTGTCGGAGCGCTTTACAGACAGTGGAACAGACTGACTGATTATTATGTAGGAGCTTGTGTGTAATTAACATACATAATCAGATGTTAAATGTTTACCGGTAATTTGCATTGTGTTTTCTTTGCTGTGGGTGAAAATGAAAAGCCTTTGACAATCTGTTACTCGGGTCATGAGAAGAGTAAACAGTGTTGTGGGATTGAGCTTTTTCAAAATCAACTGAAACAGTTTGTAGCATCACACCAGCGGGGTTCAGATTAGTTGTTTCTCTTTGACATAATTAGTGTTTCTAAATGAACAATCACACAATCAAAAGTGAAGCACAATAATGTGACTCATCAAAGGATTAATAACATATTCAGGGCCAAGTGTTTGTGTGTCACTTGGAACAGACATCTGATTTTTTTGGTTTGTTTCTTCACATTGTTTATATCAGGGGTGTCAAACATATGGCCTGTGGGCCAAAACTGG
>JAPQRQ010000013.1:13521766-13543219 GCA_037367365.1 Apogon talboti | reverse complement strand
GGGTGTCTACTGTGCACACACCATTTATGATGAAAGTCTGTATGCAACTCAAAAGTCATACAGGAGTCATGTAACGCATTACAGTTCTGAGACAGTAACATTGTAAGGTAAGGAATTACTTTCAAGTAACAGTAACAAGTAATCTGTAATGGATTACAGTTTGGAAGTAACTTGCACAACACTGGTCACAATAAAGGATTTCACAAAGCTGTATTGCAAATATTTAATATTACACAGCTCTAATGTATAGCAAAGAGCTGCTAACTGCCTACCTCTCAAATCTGACCATGGAAAGAGCAGTCCACAGACTACAGTTCCTGTGAAAATGCTGCAGATAATTAGTCATAAGTGTGGGAAGGCAGAGCAGCGCCATGAGCAGACACAGCTTCACCCACGCAGGTGAGTGGAGCTCCATCTCCTCTCATTAAAGGCTTCGGGGTGTTAAGCTGCCTGTTGAGCTGAGGCCGTGGGAGCCGTCGCCTCCATTCACACGCAGCTCGATGCAACAAAACAATTTACATCGATCAAAGGAACATTTCTGAAACCCACGGACATCCGAGTTGATAACCGCTATCTGCCTCTCCCTGGTCTGCTGTCAATAAAAGGAGACACCAAATCTATTTTTGAAAAGTCGATTCAGGCTCAACGAGTAACCATGGCAACGCCTAACACAAACTGAGACTGGGTGAGGAGACGTAACCCTGACAGGAAGCTCAGCAACCTCTCTTCCTGGGTCGTTTCTTCACATCTGTTTACTCCCTCCTCGGTCGTCTCAGCCTTCAGTGATGACATAATAAAGTGCTGCCTGTAATCACGGGAGATGTCGGGTCAGCTGACCACGGCCTGATCTGCTTAATGCTATGAGGAGTGGACAGATTACACTCCATGAGCCCATTAGTCACATTGAAGTGATGAAGGTGATCCAACTTTAACCTGTGGACATGAGGAAAACTGATCCTCCATATTCAGACCTAGCTCCACAAACACTGCAGTAATGTTGATTAGATGGTAAATGAACTCCAACACACATAGACATACCTTAACCAACATCTGTCATGCATGTTCATGCAGTCTAACCTACTGAGACACAACAATGCATTTGTGTCCTCTGTAGTGGACAAGAGTTTCACAGCTTTACAGAAAAAAACAAACAAAAAAGGACTAAAAAAGGACATTCCATACAAACTAAAAATGTATCTGATAAAAGTGTTGCATCATGGCGTTTCCAAACAAGGCGATTATTTAACATAGAAAAGCCAAAACTTTTGCTTACTGGGTCTCAGGGGGATATGGAGGGAGACTAAACTTGTGGTGTTGATTATCAATTTTGCTCTGGCCTCAAGCATTTGATGAGTTTCTCTAGTTTTCCCCCCGTGGTTAAGTTTATTCTTGAACTACAAACCAGTATTGGGTCAAAATACTGATGGTGGAATATATCGTGTGGCTTCCTTTTGTGATGGATTTTGCAGTGTTTCTCCAGACAGAGACTTGGACTAGGCCATCAAACTACATTTAGTGACTAATTTCAACATTTTTTCCCTCTACCAAGTTGGTTATAGATTGCAATCTGCTAAATTCCAATCAATAGAGGATGATTTAGTAATACTTCTTTGCATTCCTTTACACACACCTTTTAGTTTACAAATATAGGATGTCAACAGAGTGACATTCTATCTTTGTAAACTTGTAGATTTTGATAAAACAGAACAATTTAAAATGTGAAAATGTACAAGTCTGATAATATTTTAATTATGCCCATACAGTATACCTTTATGTTTACCTTTGGCTTCATAAAAATTGAGCATGGCAGATGTTACACTTAAATACACAATATCCTGGAAACTCATATGTAAAAGGTACAAAACTAAAATAACCATACCATGTTCGCCACTGTACTATACTATGGCCACCATTAAAAATGTAAATTAAGCAGATATAATACAATTTAGATGTTCCAAGCCCATTACTGAAATATTAGATCTACACTATATGGACAAAAGTATTTGGACCTGTTGAATTCAGGCGGTTCTTTTTTTTTATCTCAAATCAGCATGACTGGGACATCTTACAGCTGTAGCCGTGATGTGTCCCAATATTTTTGTCCATATAATTTATAAACATCAATATTTCCTTAAAGTTTAATGGGAGATTTTCTTCTTAAGTGAGATCTGAAGAAAGTAGATTGGTCGTTGTGGTAGAAAACTATTATTTACAGTCAGAGCACAAAAATTTTAATTCATAGTCATGGTTTAAAAAAAACAAACAAACAAAAAAATCAATGTTGAGAGAAATTAAGTAAAAACAATCTCTGAGGCATTTTGGAAGCAAAGATAATGATTTAAACAAAACTAATCAATGCAATGCAATGATATTTATCACAACATAAAACTATATTATGGTATTAGTCATTATTGTTTTGTATCCCAGACCCCTGTTAGAAAAGAAACACCTGAATTCAACATGTCCCTATACTTTTGTCCATATAGTGTATGTTGCAATCAAATTACAATGCGTCATATCAATAAAGGTGTTCTCTAATGATACAACCCTTGGTAGTTAAGTGCTTGTGTGCTATTTCATCATAATAAGCTCAGACCCTGTTAGAAAAGAAACACCTGAATTCAACGTGTCTCAATGCTTTTGTCTGTTGTAGTTCTCTATTGAACTAATAACAGAAAACAAATGGGGCACAATGAATTGATGTCATTAAAGAGCATCAGAAAAAAAAAAATCATGACTTCAAATGGCACCAAACAGCATGACACAAACTCCTGCAGGTTAAAGTCGACCACATGAACCCATTCAGTGTTCACTTAAAGAACCCCTAAAACAAATGAGAATGAATGACGACACTGAAGCATCACTAAAGGGTCTTTGTTTTGTCTCAATCAGTTGTGAGCCTCCTTGCACAGCTCAGCTCTCAACAGCTGACCGTTGTTATGTTTAAGTGTGTGATGTGATTTCACCATCTTTCATTACCTCACACACACATGAAAAAACACAATAGTTCATTTAGCACCCTTTGCTGACACTGAGAGCTGAATGTTTACATGCACAGTAACTCCCCCTGGGCCCAATCAAAACCAGTTATTTTTTCACCCACACAAACAGACAGGAGATTGTCTCGCACCTTGTTCCAGTCGGAGGGACAGCGATCTCCTGGAGGCCTCCACCTCGGACTTTGGACTGTCCAGAACCTGCCGACACCACTGCAGAGGCGTGAGGGACGGATCTGATGACTCTGCGGCTTTTTGCGACACATATAACCTAAAAGAAATAAGACTCAAATTAAAATTCTCTTTTAGATCATGTTATTTTGAGGCCAGACAGATCAATATCCAGACTCCAGACTTCCTGAGTCAGAGCGATCTCTGTGGTTTTTAGACACGAGGAAGAGGCGCTGCTCTGTTCAAATGGAGTGGATCAGATTATTGTGACAGCTCGGCGCTCCCTCTCACCGCTCTGCTCTGCGGGCAACATGGAGAAAACTGAATTATAGATTAAAACCTGCACAGACATCAGGTGAAAGGCTGACCTGAAGGGGACAGGACACAAACACACCTCGGTTACTATTCTGAGATGCAGGGAGGAGACTGGGTGCAACATGGAGACTCCCAGATCTGAATGTGATGCTTTCAGGAAGGACTTCTCTGCATATATTTATTTGAGCTGCTGCATTTCTATGTTTTCCTCACAATATAAAAACACCAGAAATAGGGCTTCAACTAACACTTATTTTAATTATCAGTCTATCTCATGGTCATCTTCGCAATATTTTGTTTGATCGACAGAACATTAGAAAACAATGACAAATGTCAGTTCACAGCCATACAGGAGAAGAATCCAGATTTAGAGAATTTTGACTTCTTTTTTTTTTTTTTAAGATGTGTCTATGGTGCATTTAAAACAGTCTGACTTGGACTCAAGGATGAGCTGTTTATTCTTATGAAAATTATAATTTGAGGGAGTTTTATTTCTAATTTAGTATGAATGATCATTTGAACTTGGGGATGAACTGATTAGATTTTGGCCAAAAGTCTCTGTGATTTCACAAATACAATATATATTTCCTGTAAATAATAAAGAAAACTGCAAGAACACATTTTGATGCAAGGATCATGTATGCAACTTTTAACATTTGTTTCTTTAAAATCAGTCAAAATTATCACAGGTCTAATCAGAAACACTTATCAGAAAAATACTATTTTGTACAAATAAGGTATAAATCTAGAATTATTAATCACATAGAAACAGTTATATTGCTATTTTAATCTTAGTGCAATTTCATGACGTGTCCTGTTGCTGGTTTTATAAATGTTAGACCAGGCTCAGGTTTGATCTTGGGTCTTGTCTAATGCAATTTTGTGACAAGAAATGACAAAACATTCCTGGGGAGTAACCACTGGGAATACACAGCAATTAAAAAGACAATTACTACACTGGTTGTCGCTGAAGTTTGTTTCTGTAAATATGTTATTATTTTGTTTGTTTTAAGTGCAATTAATAGAATTTTTTAACAAATATCTTATCAATACTGTATGTGAAATCCTATGTTAAAATATATTTAAGGTCTGTGTGAGTTTTTGTTTCAGTAAATAAGAGAGAACAACACAATGGACTGAAGTCACATTGTTTTTATATTGTTTTGCCTGTGCACATTGGCAGTTAATGGAGGTAAGGAACAAACACAGTGTCATTGCCCGAAATATGTCCCCAAATACAAGAAAAGGGGGAAAATACAGTACAAAATAGAGAAACTACATGGAGAACAATAGTTGTTCCTAATAGAGTTAAGTTATTTGTTGGAGTGAAGTGAGAGGTTTGAAGCTATAGTATGAGGTACGTTTTTGGGTTTTTTTTAGTTTGAGGTGTCTTCAGTTATTGAGAATTTAAAGCAAAATGACTCATTAAACAGCTTTGTGCAACAGATTAATGTAGACATTTATCTAAAGTCTGACTGGGATTCGATCTAGGCCATAGAGTCTGTGATATCAGCCCCAGGCGACTGTTCTCAGACAAATCCAGTAGCCAATCATTGATTCAATGAAAAAGTCATCAATTAATTTGTGAAACTAATTAAAGCATCTGTTCACTGCAGTTTTGTCTACCAACACAAAGTATCTACTACTCAAAGAAAGTAGTTTCCTTTATGTTGAGCAGCACAGGCGGACCACTTCACCCTTTAAGCTGCAACCAAATCAGCAAGATTTCAGTTCCTCAATCTAATGTGAAACCACTTATCAGGCATTTTAAGGAGGAAAACCGTAAACAGGTATCAACTGCACATATAAAGATATACTGGACTGTGCAGGAGTCTTAGGTCACCCTTAACTATTTTCACAGGGCTTTGCCCATAGGAAGCTGGGATAGGCTTCAGCACCCCCCACGACCCTAGTGAGGATAAAGCAGGTTCAGAAGATGGGTGGATAGATGTAGAGAGCACAATATCCATTTCTCAGTATCTGTATTAAAATACAACAAAAGTAGAGGAAAATACTGTGCAACATTAAAGACTAACAAAAATATAAACTATGTGGCTTGAACAGGAAACAGTGTTTAATATGATCTGTTCCCATGACAAAAAGTAACCAAAATAATAAGAGACACTGGCCATGAGTTGAATGAAACCTGATGTAAAACACTAGAAAATTAGTTCAATAAATTTCATAATGTACCGTATGTTCAAGACATGTTAAGCACAAAGGAATGTATACATTTTACATACATTTTTTTTCTGAAATTCTTGTTTATAATGCTGTTCTATATTTCAGTTGAATCTCATTAGAGACAATGTGTACATACATGATCATATGTCATTCTATTCTTGCTAAAACAACAAACCTACTTGTGGCCTAAACCTTTTACAGAGTAAGTATGTGGGTTGTTTCTCATATGCAAGTTGTTTTCTTATTTTCCTCTAACATGAGCCACATATTTATGACAAATATCATACACTAGATAATAAAAGTACAATTATATGAATTGACACATGAGCTATAACCTACAAAATAAAATAAAAAGCATTTTCAATCATGTTATAAGTCAGGCAACTTGTGAAACTCCTTTTTAAAAAGCAGTCTTTCTATCCTGATTTGCTATTTTATGAAGTTTGTCTGGTCAAAATGTATCTGACATATTAATTACAGTACTGGGTATGTGGTTCACTCATTAAATGTTCACTCAAAGACGTTCAACGAACCTGCTACATGGTCCATCCTGTTCAATTACTGACAGGGTGGACATTATAATACGAGTTATGAGACATAAACAACAATAATTTTTAATTATTTTTGAGTCTCTAAGTTTTACCAGTATGTATTCCTAAAAATAATGCCACTATTCCAGTAGATTACTTAAAACCGGATTTTTTTTTCGTTGTAAAGAGAATTACAGGGCAGCCACCTCCAGCTGTGGACAAAACTATAAGTAAAACAATATTTTCTTATAAAATTTACGTATTCTGTGAATCTCAGTCATTTTTAACTCCAACTGCAGCACGACTCTGATGTGATGAAAGTATGTCATAATTAGAGTCATATGCAGAGAAGATCTTTTTCTACAGCGTTATATTACTTCAAGGGTTTTCAGAGGGGACTGAACTTTCTCGTCGGATGCAAAACTAGTGGTGTAACCTGGATCATATTTTTTTCCATGCCTTCCAATAAAATGGAAGATAATCTAGTCAGTACAGTTGAAATCACAGAACCATATGTTAGACAAGTTTGCTTTGTAAGTGAAGTGTTTGTTTGATAAAGTAAATACAGTAAATGCATTTCTTGTAAGAACATAATCCTGACATGACTGGGGTGGTACCATGTCTGGCTCATGTGGAACCAGGAAACACCTGAATTACAAAGCCAATGTGCTGCCATTTAACAGCAACAACCCATGTGTCAAGATTTGATGTACTGAGGGTGTGCAGAAGGAGTAAACTAATCTACATCTCCTGCTGCAGCCTGATGACAGGCCTGGTAACATGTGGTCCACTCCTCTCAGGTGTCTCATTTACTTCCAAGGTGTGTGTGTGGCTTTGTCTGGGCATCGCAGACACTCAGACCAGCTGTGTAACAACAACAGATTATTGAGAACACACAAATCAGGTCGAAATTCTCCAAATTCGAGCCTTTTAGCATATGCACAACAATTTTGCAAGCAACAAATGGTTGAAAATTCAAGCACACATTTCAGACACTGACCATGTTTCATCAGACTCCTCTGAGTACACACAATCCAGGTCTAAAAGCTCCAGCTCATCCAGAACCGAGGGCTCCTCATCCTCCGCCTCCCCCGCAGCAGCCGCTCCATCAGCGGCGGAGTGCGGCTGGAAATAGTCAAAAGACTCCTCGAAAGACCCCAATGACGACTGACACAGCAGTGTGGGCAGCGGGCTGGGGAGGCAGTAGCTCCCCGCGGCGCTGCCCAGGACGCACGCCGGGGCTGGAGGCAGCGCGTGCGGGCCGCCGCCTGCGCAGCCGCCGCCGCTCGCCCGGGTCCGCAGCTGCTCATTCTGCCGCTCCAGCTTCCGCACCAGCTCCTGCAGCTTCTTCACCTCCAACTCGGCGTTCAGGGTGTTGCTGTTACAGTCCACCTCGGTCATTATTGGGGGGTTGAGTACGGCTGCCTCCATTGGTTCTGAACACATAAAACGATGCAGTGTTATCCTCCACTGTGGATCAGAAATGGAGGACAGGTAGGGCCGATGCGCTGCGGCTCACCGGTCGCCCTCACACTGATTTCTGTATTCTGGAGCGGTAGTAATCTGTCTAGTACGCTTGTCTGAGCGGTCACCCAATGGGAGACTATATGGCTCCACCCCTCCACCACACACCCCACCCTCCACCTCCACAACCCGCAGGATTTATTACAGGTAGCACACATACACCTGCGCAACCCCAAAACAACACATACAAACCAGCACAAGAAACAAAGAATCAATGCCTTAATCTATTCTTTCTCAGGTAACCGTTCTTTACGTTCTTCTCTTGTTCTTCACCTTTTTTACTCATAGTCTGAGCTTTGTTTTGAACCGTAGAAACACTTATTGCAGTAGAAACTAACCAAAAGGAATATTTACTTAAGTCCTAGTAAATGATTTGCTCAGCAGCGACCCGCCCTCACATTTATGTAACTGTGCCTCCATCTTGTGGTCGACTCTGGTCACAACAGTGGCTGGTTTCATCCCTTGTCCCCAGAGTTAATTTGACTCGTGTTAGAGGCATTCATTTTTTGTATAATAATGCCATTTATACGACAAAGCTGAATATGCGCCTTTTATGTAAGAATTTACAACATACTAATACTGAAATATTAGCTTACATGTTATTTAGCTAGAGTCCCATGAAAACTTTTAATGAATATAAAATCTTTTTATCTACTGACACACTCATACTGCAAAGGATACACATTCGTGTCATTAATATTTTTGATTAAATGCATTCTTCCATTCCGCATTGCAACATTAGCGTAAACACCATCAACATCGTTGTAAAATCACGTTTTGCTAGCATCATAATGCTACAGGTTAAACAAACTTGACCCAGCCTTACTTGTCTAATTGACCAATCAGCTGTAAATTCGACAGCTGATTGGTCAAATAAGCTTCAGTGGGGGCGGGACGTCTGGTAATTTGACTGGATATAAATGTAAGCAGTTAATATTATAACTAATCATGGGCGACGGAGCCATTGTAAGTGAGTGGGACAAGACCCACCCACTTTTTAGGCCCAATAATATCAGACCCACCCACTTTTAACGTCTGGCAGCGATGGCATCCTTGATCTTTGAGAGACTGGTTAAATAAACTCTATACCACGTTTTTGCTCCTACCTTGCCTGCTCACTGCACTGACTTAAACCCATTCCATTGCAATAAAACTCAGTATGCCACGTTTTCACTACTCTGGGTCTGTCATTCCCAGACAGGTTAACATTGTATAAATCAATTCATGGGAGTCAGTCATGTGATTTTGTTGTTGTCACCGCCATCTTTAATCTTTAAGACCCAGTACACAAAGGGGAGTACGGTGGCCCTGAAGGGCAAACCACAACAACAAATCAACAAACAAAACACACGGAAGATCTTTTGGACCTAAATAGTTTACATTTGTAACATTTTACTTTTGTGGAAAACAACCTTTTCAGGGCTATCAACTCTCACGCATTGAGCATTAGACTCACGCATTTCATTGCTTACACATGCTCTCACGCCACTCTTTCGTTATCACATGTACCAGTGGAGTATCTAGCCTGAGTTTCTAGGTGCTTAACCCTAGCTCTAACCCTACCCCTAGCCTTAACCCTACCCCTAACCCTAAAACTACCCCTAACCCCTAATCCTAACCTGGTTAATCCTAACTAACCCGAACCCTACTAACCCTACCCCTACCCTTAACCCTAACCTTAACCTTAACCCTACCTAGTATAGTGGTGTGAGAGAGTATAATAGTGTGTGATAGAGTATAGTTGTACATGTATGAGAGTATGATGTTACGTGTGAAACCAAGTATGATTTAGTGCCTAAAGGGCCTCTCATAATATGCAGACACTGTTTTGAGGTAGATCTGGTAGCTCTGAGACAAACATTCCTTTTGAATAAAACCCATTGTCATTAATTCTCGGAATTTCACACTTTGGCCCAAGACTGCATCTTAGAAACTACAACCAACTAGCACTTTCAATAAAAATTTTCTCTGTGAGTGAAATTTGGTAAAGTTTAACTTACTTCCTTTTATTCTGGAAGCATTTTACTTGTAGACCAGTGTAACAGAGGTCTAAAGAGGTCATTAAAGCCATATAAATTAACTGCACAATCAGCATTAAATGATCTAAAGTTACACCTTTGTGTTACAGGGCTCTACATTCGGAAAGACTCAAAGGTAACATTTTGGCATAATGAAATGTTTGTGCTGTGTGAAGAATCACAAAATTTGCACTTCATGCGTTGGAAAATTTGGGGCCCATAAAATCTCACTCCGAGGATTTCTGAAAAGTTGGCAGCCCTGATAGTAAAGTGAATAAAATAATCAGTATCTTAACAGTAGTTTTACCCCTGTGTGTGTAAATCATGATAAGATGGAGAAAGCACAAAGACTAGTAAGTCATTTTGATAAGAAGTCACTTTATTTGTCCAGTAGTACTGACTGTAACAACTGTAGTGCTTCAAAATAACCAGAATCAGTTTCATAGGATTCTGTGCAACAGAAGATAAAAACAATACTGTATGTAAAGGCAAGTATGAAAAGTGTTGACCTGATATACTTCAGCAGAAGGTTTGTAGTGACAGAATCTGAGCCTTTACCATTGGCTACAAACAGCTGCCTTGGTTAAGTAGAAGGGTTTCCATTTCATCTGTGTTTCCTTTGTAATCATAAAGCACAGACAGTATCACACTCCGAAACATTTTCCACAGCTTTCCACACACAATATGACATTTTCATTTACAGTCAAATCTCTTCTTCCTGCACTCGATGCGTTCCTCCCTGGATGTCGTGCAGGACAAACAGAGCTGATGGTGACTTTCTGTCCTTCAGGTGCAGTTTAGTAGAGTCTCACACAAGCCCTTTGTGAACTAACATTTGTCTGGCTACTGTTCATTACAGTAAGACAAACACTACCATATATTAGCTTCATCAAAACATAAATATAGGCCTTGTGTTTGGATTCAGTCCTAAGGAATAATTAAAAAAAATCTATTCCTCATCATCAAGTTCGTTTCCAAGTCCTAGTAGTCTTGCGATAGTAGCACTTTGAGTGGGTGCGTTAGTAAAAACAGTCCCCACGAACATAGGTGTGCCTCTCAGAATGTGGCGAATAACTGTGCAGGAGGCCGACACCTCGATGTGAAAGCCCAGATGTCTCAGCTCCTCCTCTGTTCTTAGTGTGGTTTGACTTGACGGAGATGCAAAGAACTGAGAGAGGAGAGAAGAGTTGATCAGCTGTCTGCTCAAAACAACAACATATCATATTTCCTCAAATAAATGTGGTCTTTATTCACCTGCAGATGATAACAGACCTGTATCTCTAATTGCCTCTATTTGATAAATATACTATATAGACTAAAATGTTGGGACTCACTGATTTGAAGTATTATCTTTAAAAACAGTTTTTGTCATTGAATATCAGGATAAACGTCAAATCAAGATTTATTCATACGTTTAAAGGCTTATTTTGTTCGTTAATGAGAGTGGAAGAAATAAGCCGGTTACTTGTGGGTTAAAATTAATATATACAGTCAGAACATGATAAATATTTCAGAAATCTAGAAAGAAGTCAAAACAATCAACTCTGAAGCATCTTATAGTGTTTTAGATGACAGCATAAATAAAATTAACCCTAAAGACAAAACATTTACTGCAATGAGGCATATTATACTATAAAATGATATTGTGGTATTTATTGTGGTTTTGTAGTAACATCCCACTGTTAGCAATAAAACACCTGAATTCAATGTGTCCGAATACTTTTGTCTATATAGTGAATATCTGGTCATATTTAATAAGTCTTTTTTCTATTTCTTAAAATTACACAAACTCAACACTTCCCTCTACCTTTTTAGTGTGAAACACATCTGCTTCTATGTGACGATTAGGAAAAGATTAACCGACATGTACATTCACAGTCAGATGGTAACACTTCAGATAAGCCAGAAATAAGAACCAAGAGATCCAAATAGCCGTGGCCATTAAAAAGAGACCCATGTTTTAATTTACTACCAGTTTATATGAGGAAATACCAAAAATACATAAAACACAAGGGTAAAATATTAGTGTCCTCTGTTAATGTAGTCATATGTTTTTAGAGGTTAGCTTAAACAACTCACAGCTGCTCCTGTAGTCGGGTCGATAAAGTCTGCCCAGTAGCCCGCAGTCCACAACGCAAAGCACATTTCCTTAGCACCACTGACAAACTGCAGACAACAGGAAACGCAGTGTGTTTGTTATTGTTATTCAGGCGTCCAAACATATCGTAGTTGCAGTGACATATTAGAGGACTCACTCTGTTGCGCAGCTGATCGTTGTCCTGTTGTACCTCCTTCTGTGTGACAGTCACTACTGTGATGGCGGTGGGAGGCGCAGAGGGAAACAACAGCTCAAGATCTGAAAATGATCACAGCAACACTCAAATCATCAAAAACATTTTTCAACTGCCCGAGCATAAGTGAGTGTAGAGGAGAGGACTCATTGCTTACCTTTTTTTAAGAGCTCAGGGCAGGAACTAATGGAGCAGTCTGTTTCTGTCTGATTAAAGTAATCCTCAGCTTTGTGGACTCTGGTGGATATGGGACCAAGTTTTCCCTGATAAACAAACACACATCTTTTTCAGAATACAGTGATAATACAAAGGTACTGTAAAAAAAAAGTGCATTTTTCTGTCTCCCAAATGTCCCAAAAAGTTCCATCATCTGGTTTGAACACTTTACAAAGAGGGAGAACACTGTGGACAGGGTGGCTACTGAGCCAACAACCAGGCCAATGCATTCATCTCATAGCCTTTGAACCGTAACTACAAGCTGCTGAGTGGGGATAAACTACGCCGCTGTAATTCCACGGTGGAGATAGCAGGAATTTCTCATTGCTATCACAACATTGGCCTGCATACGTCAACCTAACAGGCACTGAAACCACCAACAGCTACAAGTTAAGTAAACCTGAGTATTTGGCCCAGTTCAGCCTTGTATTTTTCAGGCCTTTTGCAACAGGATGGAATTTGTAGACTCTTCAAATATGAAAGAAGATAATGATAGAGAGTTATTTTCTAAAGCTGCATTACTGGTATTGATGAAACAGCAAAAATATATATTTAAAAAAAAACAAACAAAAAAAACAGTCGACAGGTGAGAATTTGTTAAATCTATTCCTAGATTATTTGCATCGTTAAGAGGAGTTGATGTCATCTCTAATAAGCAGAGAAAACATGAACTACTGAGGCAGAATTTCAGAGGAAGAGCTGCGAACCTGCGTGTTAAGGTACCTGTAAATACTGAGAAAATATAAATCCATAATGCTCTCTGAAGATTTGACAAGTAGAAATACTAGCTTTGCTACCAGACAGCATGAATCTAGGTCAAACAGACCAGCTCAGACCTTTATCTGCAACTTCCTAATACCGGTTTGTCTCATTGTCAATCTCTGTTCTGAACTAGGCTTAAGACTAGCACATCTATGACAGACTGAAGGTTTGTTGACACGAATCATCTGTTTATAAAGATAAGATGTGGACAGATGTGGTCACTCATATTTATTATCTGACAAATATATATACTAAATCCTGAAATCATTGCTACCTGTGCTCCACTGCAGAGAACTCACCTTTTACTTTTCACTCATTAAATGTTTTGTCAAACTTACGTGAAACTCATTGACGAACTGGGCCAGTATGAACTGGTGTCTCTCTGTGCTGCTCGGAGCTGTGAGTACGTCAGGCACCGTCTTGTGAATTGGAGTTTTTTTTTGGTCCGCTACTCCTTCCAGGTGACAGTCAAAGCCAACATTTCCTGGTAACTGGAAGCGCTGGTCCTGAGGTCCGAATGGTCCCATGTTCTCATCGGGCCACACTGTCCGTGGGCCTTCAGGGGGAATGACAAAGGTATTTAATGACGCCAAGCTCAATTTTACTTGGCCTTACTGCTGTACTAGTAATATTAAACCACCACCAGATCACAGCTCCTCTTTAATAACACTTGCAATTGTAAACAACATGAAAGCCTGTAGTCAACTAACACTATCACCTTTAAAAACACACTTCACAGGTTTTTTGGTGGCTGTTTTGTCTCACCTGAGTCTGCAGGTGATACAGCTATGTAGGGCTCATCTGAACTTGCAGCAGAAAAAGTTCTGGTTCTGGTGACCCTGAGAGCAGCTAATGCTTGACGAGCTGTGGTTTGACAAAGGACCAACCGGCCCCGACCACACATCACCTAAAAAATACAAACACATATCTGTCAATAACCAGCAAAATTTTACCCAAACACCACGAATAATCATATTTGTATGATGTAAAACACCAAAAAATAGTGATCAGCCTTGAGGTACATTCACCTGCTGTAGCATATTTATTTATATATATTTAATTAACATTTAATTCATTTTCTTAAATATACTTTAAGGAAATGGAATGTTTTTGTTTTTTTCTGGATATTTAACAGAGCAAGGCAGACAGTATACTGTAAAGTTTATATCATCCTAGTGTTCTTATATTCAATAAAATATAACTATCAAATAATAAAATAATAACAGAAAAGATATACCAGTTGGTGTTCATTATCTCAAAATGCCAAACAGCTGGGATTATGTACATTTAAAAGTAAATGTATCATTAAATAAACTAATTTACAGCAAACACAAACAGCAAGCTTTGGGTTTTCCTACGGTGAGGGATGTCCTTGTTGAGTTTATTTGCTTAAAAATGTAGTACCTCAACAGCAATTATCTGCTGCTGCAAAAAGCCAGGTTACTTAAGTAAAAGTATACTTTAAGTACCAGTAGAAAAGCATGGTCAATCAAAAGGGATATTGGAATTTACCTCCCATGTTTTCGGTGGAACATCTCTGCCATGCTGACCAACCATTATTTAGAATTAACTGAAGGGTGTATACAAGCCCTCATGTCGATCTTATCAATACCAGATATGGATAGATCAAGGGTTAAATGGGAAAAGGACCTGGAATCACCATTGAGGAGCAGTTATGGAGAAATCTGTGTAGAGATGGGGTCAGCTCTACATTAAATGCTAGGTATAGACTGATCCAATTCAACTTCCTACATCAGCTGTATATTACCCCACATAAACTACATAAATACAACTCCAATATATCACCATTGTGTTTTAGATGTGGCACAGAGGAAGGAACAGTCCTTCATTCTACCTGGCAGTGTTCTAAACTGCAGGGGGTTTGGCAGGGGGTACAGTATGTGAAACCTTATCGAGCATCCATGGGGTCACATTTCCACTAGGCCCTGAAGTTTGTCTACTAGGGAATCTAACTAAGTCCAATTTGGAGACACATTAAAATAAAAAAAAAAACTTACAGAATTCCTTTTGACAATTGCTAAGAAATGTATTGGAATAAAGTGGAAATCAGATGCCCCCCTCCAAAGCATGGCTTTGTGAAAGCAATAACTGTGTGCCACTTGAGAAAATAACTTATTGGATGCTAAAAAAAGAAGTAAGATGTTTTACAAGATATCGCAACCATTCTTAAATTATATGGAAAATCTACCAGCACACCAGATTGGTTAATTTCCTTGTATCTGAGTTGGGTTTGGCATGATCTAGGAGCAGTGATGTTACCGTATGTCTCTCTTTGTAATTCTGAATATTGAATCTTTTTTTCTTTTTTTTGTCTGTTTTTCTGTTGTTTTTGGTCCTGTCATTGTGAGTTGATGATTTGATATTGTCCTGTCTTGTACATATGTAACTGTATCTTTGTTCTTTAAAAAATCAAAAATAAAACAATGTAAAATAACAAAAGAAAAGCACAGACTGGCCTATTACAGGATAAGCTAAGTATATTACTAGACAATTATATATAATTATTATTAGATATAAATTAGATATAATTATTGACACATTAGTCTGCTTGTCTATCACATTACATCTAGTAATAGGTTGTGATTAATAGTTTTATTCTATATCATTACTAGGAATCTGCAAAGTAATTAATACGTAAAGATACTTGGAATACTGTAGGTATACTTCAATGAAAAATAAAATATTTGTCTCAGATATGGAAATATGAAAATACTCAACAAAGATACTTAAAACGAGTCGAAGATACAGTATTTGAGTAAAAGCAGTGGTAATAATACAGTAAAATATGTAAAACCTTACTCATAAAGAATATTTTGGTAAAATTAAAAATACTGTTAGAGGACTATTTTGTAAAACAGAAATCCAAGGCGTTATACAACCGTCGATTAGCTAAGAGAGCTAGTTATATCACTTACAGTACTGGACATCGTGGTTTCCCTCCTTCAATTTCTTCCTTATAACCTACGGAATAAAATAACAGACATTTTATCCAGCACCTTCAAAAGAAACTCATTCTTTCTTGACACTGTAAACAGAAATCTGAGCAGTATGTACTGTATAGTTTGCTAGCTAGAGACGTAACACAGATGATGCAATTATTGCATGTATTTTACAAAGACTTGAAAAGAAACAGCGAGCTTACAGACACATAATATACCGTTACCAAATAGTGACAGAACCCGAATAAATACATAAATAGTAAGAAAGAGATCGCTAGCTAACCTCGTGCGTTTGTTAGCCCTTTGCTTCGGACGATCAGCTGACCGCTTGTTTTGATACTTTCTCCTTTTTAACAGCGATTAAAGAGTTATCAGAGTGAGAGTATCATGTACAGAATGAATGCCGGTGTGAATAAAGACACGGCTGTAATAATCTCTACAATATACTGGTGATATAAACGTTTATAAAGAGAATGTTATTCAAAGTACAC
Source organism: Apogon talboti (assembly GCA_037367365.1). Classification (NCBI taxonomy): domain Eukaryota; kingdom Metazoa; phylum Chordata; class Actinopteri; order Kurtiformes; family Apogonidae; genus Apogon; species Apogon talboti. Next base: position 13,526,761 of record JAPQRQ010000013.1, on the reverse strand, counting down.
ATTGTTCTTACCTGTCGAGGTCGAGTTAGAAACGTAAGTGTTCCGCTAAATAACAACAGGAAGTGGCGAGGGACAAAATGCATGCGCGTTCTGTAGGAAACACGGTTTATTATTCGTGCGCAAATATTATTGCAGCAACAGTCTGACAATGAATTATTATTCAATGAGAGTATATTTTAGACCTTTATAAATTTTTTAATTTTTTTAGAATGTATTGAATAGAAACTGAGTCGTGCTCATGTTATTAAATACTGCACTTCACATATTTCACCACAAGATGGCAGCAAGAAAACACAGTTGGCTACACCTGAATTACAGCCTCGTCTGTCCTGAAAAAAAGCCTTTAATGGAAGCAGTGGAAGAAGTATTCAGACGTTTTCTTACTTAACTGAAAATGGGCAGTACACCACTTTAAAAAGAGCTCAGAACCAGGAAAATCCATGCACAATCTCTAAATCATATACAGAATCAAAGACTGAGTAAAAATATGCTTACACTGAGCAGGTCTCTTGTGAGTAAATGGTACACTTACTCTGCAAAATCCTCTCCACTGATGAACTCAGTTTAAAATTCAAACAAAGAGCAGTTATTTTCTGTCAGAAGTTGTGAAGGACAAGGACAGCAAGAAAAGTACATTTTGCTGGCGTAGACACATCTCTTTAGCTGACTTGGACAAGCTGATTGACACTTTCTCTGAGCTGACAGGATATGCAGTGGGAGTTTACCCTTGGACCAACATGTTTTAGTCACTGTGGGCAACTGCAGCAAAGTGTATCTGTGTGTGTGTGGTGACGCAGGATGTGAAGCCTCACATTGCCTGCACTGTCAGTGCAGTGAGTCCCCCCACAGGATCATCTGTAACAGAAGCACAGCATCCACCCTAGATGCAGCCCCTGTGGGATGAACACACACATGCACACACATATCAACATGCACCAGCATCCGAATGCTACTCAGAAATGTAGTCTTCACCTCAAGCTTTCCCTACAGTCTTGTTATTTGTAGTCAAGTACAGTAAAAGAAAGGGAAGTCGACTCTGGTGGAAATTCATTGCTTCCTGTAGGATTACTTTCAGTAAAATAAGATAAGATAAGATAAGATAAGATAAGATAAGATAAGATAAGATAAGATAAGATAAGATAAGATAAGATAAGATAAAATAAGATAAGATAAAATAAGATAAGATAAAATAAGATAACTTAAGATAAGTGTCCACTATCTTCTCAAAAAGGGTCAAGATTACAAAAATTCTGACAAAATATACTTTATTTGCCAATAAAGTGCATGTGAAGATGCTTTATAACATGCGCAGATAAAATTGTGATTGGATAAAATTGCAAGGTTGTGCAGAATTCACAGGCATTGACTGAATTTGCATTAATTGCTGCAACTTCCTGGAAGGACTGCGTAAGATATTTCACATTCCTTTATGAATATGCCTCATTTTATCCTCAAACTGAAATAAACTAAATTTTTTCATCCATTCATGTGTGGCCATGGTGGTAAGGACTTTCCGAAAATCCTAGTAATTGTTTGCTTTGGACAGCACTGACTGGTCTTGTGAAAGGAATTCTTCGGTACAGCAAAGCCTTGAGACCCCCAGACAAAGCCATGAGTCAGTTGACGTCTTTTTATTGCTGTGCTGTCAGCCGGCACTGGAACTCAGCTGGAATCAGCACTTTTCTATTGCCATTTCATCCACTGTCGAAAACTTACATATTTCCATCCCACACACACATTGTGAGCGACCTGCCTGTGTCAGCACACCGTTAACTGCACTCACTCCTTAACTAATGACACACTGAGGGCCATTAAGGGTCTATCCCCTATCTGGTTGGCATGTTTGGAAGACAAACCCGGTAGGACCTCAGAGTTATAGTTTCTGGTCCGCCCACTATCTCCACCAACACAAATCTCTCTGCGTCACTGTGTTGGTTATTGACCCATGTCTTCATGTACTAGATTTTCAACTATGATGATGGGTGTAAGGGTCTAAAAACATCCATTGTTTCCTTAGGCTAGGTCAAGCCCTCCATGTCAACTTCAGTTTAATGCTTTGCAACTACTGCTTCTGTAAACCAAATGAACAGTGGTACTGCCTGATACAACATATTTTTATCATTACTGATATGATCTTGCCCAAAATGCAAAGAATAAGAAAAATAATTGTATTTGCATTACATTTTTGACTCCAAAACACTGATGCACCACATAAAACAGAAGCAGAAACCTTTATTACTTTGGCTGCATGATGATGGTTTGTTTCATGCTTTTGATGAGTTTAGAAGAAAATATTTTAAAAGGCTAGAGTAATAAATGTTGCATTTTTTGTCATATTACAGCTTCTTAATTTCATTTGTTAAGATTTAATGTGCAAATTTTTCAAGAATTGTAAAGATAAGATTTTATTACAAATCATGTCCATATCATCACTACAGTAACAATCTGCATGTTGCAGATATACCCCATAATGGAGAGGCCTCAGCTGGTGCGCAGTATTCTTTAAGATGTCGGCTTTATGACATTTACTACAAGAGCTGACATCTTATTTCTCCCTTTACATAAATGAGTTTTTCTCCAAGGAATCCAGTGCCTCTTTTATCAGACTGCTACACTCCTAACATCCCCAATGGGTGGACAGGTTATCATGTGGATTAGTGAACCTGCTGTTGCAACCACAGAGTCTCAACTGTCATAAAGCGTTACCATCTGGTCACCAACTGCCCCAACACCAAAGCTGAAGGAAATACAAAAGTGCTTAATCTGATTCTGATGGAAAAAATAGTCCACTTTTAAAGCTATAATATGCAACCTAAGTATTCATCAGTGTTTTTTTTTTTTTTTTGTTTTTTTTACAAATGCCTGAACAGATCATCGCTAACCTTTCAAATGAGTACTATCTGTGACATTCTCAGCCGTCTATGTCCATCGTAACAGCCCGTAGACCCTTTTCTTTCCAGAGGACTTTTGTTTGGGTTTTCAGCTCAAATCCAGAGGGTGATGTTTTATACTCGTCCTCAACTGCCTCAGTGCCTCTTTTCTGCTTCTTTACAGTGGTAACAGTGTGCAGCAGAAGATACTGTTAGCTTAAGAAGGAAGTTAATTAACGTCAACAAATAACCCACTCCCAGCACGACAAACAACACACAACAGAAGTTCTGAATCACTACTTCTTTTTACTTTACCTCTGTGTCTCTATTGCTTATACAGCCTCAAATAAGAGGTAGTCACAACAGGATGAAGAACAGCTAATTAAAAAAAGAATGCAGCAGTATTAAAGCTGACTTTGACTTTATTTTGTCACTGTAAACACGATATATTTCATGCTCTGTGTGATCTGTGTCATTATTCCAATATTTACACTTATTATTAACCCTAAATTGTCCCTGTTCGAAGTTTTTCCTTAATGTTGTGCAGCCTGAATGTCAGGAATGGTTGTGTATTTCCAACTATTTCTTATGTGGAGTTGCACAAAGTGTATATTATTGTAAGTATATAGATGTATCTGGGACAAACAGTCACCTCTGCTACAGAGAGGTGAGAGGATTATGGGTAGGAAAAGTCATAAAAACATTGGCATGTATGCTGCAAAATATGACCAGATTCAGTAGCTTTCTTTCCAAAACCACATCAGCAATCTGGTTCGTAAATTGAGGATGAAGCTAGGTTTCTACTACCGAAATAAATCCAGCTCCTCACTCAGAGCTCGTAAGTACCTGGTAACAGCTACTTTTCTACTAATGTTAGACTATGGCGATGTTTTGTACATGAGTGCCTCTGCCAAAAGTTTACAGTCCTTAAACACTGTTTACCATTGTGCTCTAGGTTTTTTTACTGGTAGTAATCGCCTCACTCATCGAACTGAGCTGAGTGTCTGTCTTTGAACTCTCAAAGGTTGACCCATTGGTTAACCTTAACCTACGAAGCTCTTCTGGGTATGGTACCCTCATACCTATCCTCTCTTCTCCAAAGATCAATCAGTCAATATTCTTTACAGTCTTGTATTCTGCATTATTTGAATGTACCCAAAATTAGGACTGAACTGGGGACGTCAGCTTTCAGCTTTGCCGCCCCCTCTGCCTGGAATACACTTCAAATGGAGCTGAAAATACCAGACCTCATGTCATTCCAAGCTTTTCGCTCCGTCTTACGGACAAGACAGCGAGAGTCAACTGGACAGTGCCTGTGTTTTTAAATTGCTGTGACCTCAACTAAAATTTGCACTTTAAAAATTGTCCTTTAAAAAACTGTCTAATTTTTGTATTATTACTATATTACTGTTTGTTTTAATTTATTGTTATTACCTGTCTGTAAAACCTGTTTTCTTTCATGGTGTGTACTGCTGACCTCTTGGCCAGGTCGCCCTTACAAAAGACATGTCGATCTCAATGGGACTCTATCTGGTAAAATAAAGGCCTAATAAAAAAAAAAAAAAAGATAGCATATGCTCATGCAAACTACATTTAACAGTACAAATCAGGGGACACTACATCATTTTCTAACTAAATATTATGCTCGTTGTGGTATTTTTGTGGTTTTTCTTTTTATCATTTCATGACTTGACAGTGACAGAAAACAGTTTTTTTTCTACGTACCTCTGGGAACTGTCAGTTTAGAGACACTTGGCCTCTCACTTTCAGTCAGACTTTTCCAAACAGCCTCTGGAATAAAGTGACAAAGTGAAAATCAGAGCATGAATGACACTGACAGATTAGTCATGATAAAAAATATTTTAAAAAAGCAATAATACTCAGTTAGTCATAGTCAAGCGGGAACGATGACTTTCAGTCTCATTTTCTCGTCACTCCAGGTCTCAATGATTATCTAATGAAGTCACAGGGCTATGTTGGTTTTCTATCAACATGTTATATCTGTTTGTCTTTGTCTTACCATCCCTTTACTCTAACACTGACATCATTGGTAAAGTCTCATTTACAGACTGAATATGAGGTCATTTTATAGACATAATAAAAGTGTTGTTATATTGAATATGCT
>JAPQRQ010000013.1:13494616-13515242 GCA_037367365.1 Apogon talboti | reverse complement strand
ACTGGGAGACATTTAGGGTTCAGTGTCTTGCCTGAGGACACTTCGACACGTGGACAGTCAGAGCCAGGATTCAAACCACCAACCCTTCGGTCATTCGACGACCCGCTGTACCAACTGAGCCATAGCTGCTCCTGTATATCAATGTTCTTATTTCATATATTGGCCAATATATCAGTTATCGGCCATTATATTGGATATCGGCTGTTATATCGGATATCGGTTTTTTTTAAACCCCCAATATCGGTATCGGTATCGGCCCTGAAAATCCCATAGCGGTCGGGCTCTAATTACTACCATTTATGTCAATGGTTGGATAGCTTATAGGTAATGTTAGTGACTGGGGGGGCTGACTGGGGTTTGAATCCCGGTAGGAGTGTAGGCTAAACCACTTTACTCATGCTGATTTTAGTTTATTTTTAATAAATAATAAATTAATACATTGAAAAGTATTAACCCTTTACAGGGCACTCATAAAAATACTCTGAAACTTCAAAAGTTCAACCATAATGTGTTATTGGGGCACATAACAAAATTTTTAAAAAGAATTTAATATTATGTAGAAAATCTAGGTCAATAAAGTTACCATATTTGGTTCCTTACCCAAAAGTGGAAAAAAAAAATACAAGAAGTAAATATAAAAAAATACAAGAAAAACACTTGTAAGGTGAAAGGAACATATACTGTATTTTAGAAGCTGCCAACATCCGCATTATACCTTTGAACATCATTACTTACATTAGTACCATTACTTCATGGTACCTAACAAAGCAGTTACACTCACTGTTCATGCAGAGGTGGACCTTACAGACCCTGTAGACCACATTGAACATGAGAGTGTTGACTCACTGTCCTCACTGGAACTGTTACTGTAACTGTCTTGTAAAGTATGCGGAAATTATCAAAAATAGTCACTTGCCCGATAAATGGTTAACATCCTCTTGCTTAGATAACTATTCAATCACACAGCCTATACATTAAAACTGAAAAAAATACATAAGTTGTGGGTTATGTGAGGGCAATATAATGTACATACTTGTGAAATAAGATGACCTTTGTTCGTAGGTTGCGTGAGGGCTCCCCTTCCTCACAAAAGCCACTGGTTCTGGGTGATCTTTTAAATTAGCTTTAAATTAAGTTTTTTTGTATATCAGTGCCATCGAGACAGCTTTAGAATAACACCAAGGTTTCCCTGCGTGAATAACTCTATAGTCTTCACTACAGAGCAAACTTTACCCAGTATGCACTTCATTTTTCATTCTGTAATGACTGCAGTGTTCATGATGGTAGAAGGTCAGCAGGAGCTATTGTTCACAAAAAGCTACTATTTAAACTTTGAAGGTCAGCCCAGAGAAGCAGCAGAATCATTTTTAACAGTGTTGCTCTAGTTTGTTGTGATTCATAATCTTTTATCTCTCTCTTCTCGACCAGGATTCAGCCCAGTATTTTCTCCACTGTATTTCAGTGACATTTAACTTACCAATGAGAAAACCTCTGCCTCCAGACATGTTTGTGCAACCACAACTTCGTTTCACATGTACTCGCGCGTAGAATCAGTACATGCACATCATTTTGCAGCGACCAGAGGCGCTGTAAGTTGACATTTTTGAAGGCATGTAAAACCTTGCCACTGTCTCACAGCACTGTCTGTTCAGATTACAGAAGCAGAGAGGAAGCGTTCTGAAAGTGTGCAAAAATACCCTACGACTGTCACGTCACACGCACAGAAACTGACAGGAAGCAACTACTTCAGTGGGTATTAAAAAGGGGATGCTGAGTACCAGCTTATGCTCAATTTGTATATATTTGATGCTGTCTGAGTGCAGGAAAACAGCCTGAATACTAATGAAGGTGTTATGCACAATTTGACACTTATGGTTTAGTTAAACTTTCTTAACACTTTCCTCTAATTTCATATTAGTGTGCATTCCTACAGATTGCTTTGTTTCTATGTGTGGAGGCAGTGTCAGACCTGCTCTTTATGAAGCCCTGATCAGAATCTGACCCTCCACAATACAAGAAGAATCTGTCCTTTTATTTCTCTGCTATTTCTATTGACAAAGGAGAGAACTGTAATCCAACATTTGTCTGTCTGACTGTATAAGCATCAGACTGTAGTTAACATCCATAAAGGCTGACCTTACCTTAGAGTCAGACTTCATTTAGATGCTTAAATGTATCTGTAGCTGTTACATACATTGACATACTTTGATTTGCATTGCAATTGAATGAAGACTTAACTCTTTGTAGACTATTGTTGCAAATTCGCCTCAATATTCCACTGTTTTTGTAATGTGGTGATGTTCAACACTCTTTGTGAATGTATATACATTACCTGGTTATCTATTGTTTAATTACTATTATGATAATTATGCCTAATGTAACCAACAAGCTATTGTATGTGTTATATTCAAATTAACAATCACTTAATTTAGGATCTGCTTGAAGGCAACAACACAAATATATACATATTTTTCTCTCTGTTGTAAATATGTATATAGTCTGTATAGTTTTTTTATGACTATTTTTTTATTTTCTATTGTTTTTTTGCACCATCTTTATGCATGTACACTTTTTTTCCTTGCATTTTATTCTGTTGCTGCCTTGGCCATTAAATCAATAAAGTCTAATCTAATCTAATCTAATTGTAAATTAATTTGGACAGTAAGGAGTTAAAGCTAAAGATGGCCTAACTAAAGACAGAAGATTGCAATTTTCCATATTCAGTTAGAAATAACATACTGTATCATGGCCTTGAGAGGGAGACCAGAGTCTGTTGTGTTTAAAGTCTTATTTCCTTTTGTGTTGACATATTTTTTGAGCTGTAAGCAGAAATGTATGGATCAGACATGATGAAACGCATGAATGCTGGTGATCATGCACAAAAAAATGACCAATATGTAAAAATCTGTATTCTACAGAAGAAAATCTTGGTTGAAAATCTTCTCGAGCCTTCCCACCTTGAGGGTTACATAGTCACACATCAGTACTAATGCACTAAAACGACCCTATGTCATGAAATTTGTATCATAAAAATTAAGGTTACTTCCAGTCAGAGATGTTTAGTTCATCTGTCCAGTCAGAGTCAGTTAAACCTTCATTCTAAAATTTTTATCATTGAACTCCAGTTGGTTTAAGAGCACTTCAGGACTATATGACAGCATGAAAAGTGTAAATATTCTAAATGGTACGTAAAACCAGTACTACAATTCAGACTCACCCTTTCAGAACCTCATATAGTTTTGCATAAGTGACCTGTGATTCTCTATCATACAAGTGAACTACACTAACAGCTGCACATTCAGTCACTGAACAACACACTTTCAGACTGTTTCTGACTTTGAAGTAATTTTCAGAGTCATGCAGTGGGTGAAGTCAGACTCAGAGCAGGGTTAAAGTTAAACCTCCACAGACTAACAAGTGGTGATGCCATTTAATAAGCTTGATTTAATGAATAAAACAACTCCTATGTCATCTTGAGGACAAGCTTCAGTTTCATTTACAACAGCACTACAACCTCTCATTGTAGCCAAACACCCATGTCACATTACTTCATTGTATTTTTTAGTCCAAACTTAAAACCTGAACTCACTGAACATGTCACTAATTTCAGTTTAAAGTAATCATCGACATGTTTTTATCAGAGATGAAGCTGGAATCTTCCTCCTTTAGTGAGGTCATTTTTCTTATTGTATGGTAGTTCACCCCAACAGAAAACTCCTATTTACAGGAAAAAGGCCTAGGTATGTAATATTTTACTCATAAAAAACAGGTGCAGCAATTTCCAATAAAAATAATATAGGAAAAAACCGTGGCATATAATGTAGCAGCGGTTTGCTGCTACATTATATGCCACAGTTTTATCATTATATGATAACTCTGACATCAGGCTCAGGATGTTATATTCCAGGGGCCACCAATCCTGGTCCTCGAGGGCCGGTGTCCCTGCATGTTTTAGATATTTCCCTCTTCCATCACACCTGGATGCCATTACATCGTTATCAGGCTTCTGCAGAGCTTGGAGATGATCATTAATGGAACCAGGTGTGATGGAAGAGGGAAACATCTAAAACATGTAGCACACCGGCCCTCGAGGACCAGGATTGGTGACCCCTGTTATATTCACTGAAAGTTGCTCCTCTCATTTCTCAATCCCCAATTTCATCAAACCACAGTGACCCATGTTTTCCCCTTGTTTGTCAGTCGGTGCCACTTGTGAACAGAACAGAACATTACTATAGAAATGAAGATATTGTTCCTAAATTAGTTTAGCTTTTCAGGCTTAAAACAAGATGTTGAAACTATAACAACACAACCGTATTAACTAATCAGACTGTATTTTTGTATGATCATCAATGATTAATGGGCTGTATCACAAAAAAAAAAAAAATCATACTCTCCAATGAGAGATGAGACATTTAATGGTCTCAAATCCATTGTTAACTGCTTTTATTGCATCTAAATGGATCTCATCTGCTGTTAGGAAACCTTTCATTTACTTTAGTATAAAGGAAGACAACAAGTATAAGTACTGTATGATCCAACGTGCCAACATGATCAACTCCCAGTTCGCCTGTGAGAAACTGCTCTCACACCTTTGGGCTGAATGACACAAGACGTCATGGTCATCACTTCGTGGTGCAGAGGATGTGGATGGGACTCAGTGATGCTACGGGTCATTTCACCCTGCTAACCTGTGTTTTCAGTTTCTATTTAAAACAATAAAAGATCATATTCCCTGTCGTATTGAGGATGATGGCACCTCGGCGCAAACGGCAACAGCCATGTGACGCTAATGCAGTTTGATACAGAGGATCAAGCTGTTTTCACACTCAATGCCCCGTGATAATGTTTTGGCCAATCCGAGTGAACACTGAAGGCTGAAGCCACTAGTAGATGTGTGCAACAAAACAGACAATCATATCACAGGAAGGAACAAACAGAGGTGGATTGTTTCATGTTTACAGGGACTTCTCTGCACCTATGATTTACTTACATGGGACATTATTGTAGACAAAAACTGAATTACAATCAGTGGTAAAAATAAGTAATTTTTTTTTATCTCATTTGACACCTGTAATGTTTAAAATCAAGAAAACTGCAGTTTGTGGTAACACTATTGAAGTGTCAGACTGCCAAAATACATTTATAGAAAGTCTACACACCTGAAAGCCACAGAGGTGATGTCATCATAACTGTTTCTCTCGACTTCAGGGTCACTGAAGATGTCTCTGCAGCTTCAACATGACCAGACCTGTAATGTTTTTCACTTCTTTCAATGCTGTTTCATCTCTCACTCTTGGAGAACAAGATAAAATATGCAGAGGTCACGGCTGTTTTGGTGTCAAAAAGAAAAGAAAAAACAAAGAGAACAGAGTGAATGTACAGTATTTCACAGTGAAAATAGTCATAAATTAGTTCATCTGCTTCATATCAGTGTGTAAATACTCTATACTATGATACTATCTATTAAATAATGTAACATATGAATGAATATAAGATTAAATATGAATATATATCTACCATACACTTGCATCATTTGCTATATAGCACATTTGCTATGGTATTTGCACACCATATTGCACACAAATTGCATTCTAACTGCGCATACTGTTACTGCACTGTTACTGCACCATACATACTGTGTATTATGATTCTTTTCTGTATATAATGTACATAGTCTTGATATATTCTTTAGTGTTTTTATATTGATGTTCATATTCTTTAGTGTTTATCTAGCAGCTACCTGTGAGAAAAATTTCATTACGTGCACATAATGACAATAAACATTCTTGAATCTTGAATTCATCATGCCCTTCCATAGGAACATAGTGAGAAGCTCCATATTCTTCAATTATGTTACAAACACAGCTAAACTTCCTCTACTCATATATCTAAATCAGGTGTCCTTCCAAAATAGTGGCCAACATGTAAAAACTTAAGTGACATAATATATAACGAAGCTGAAATTCACCAGATAACAGTAAAAAATTGAAATGGAGCATATGATGTCTTGGGCGATGTGTTTTGGTTTGGAGATGATACTGTATCATTGATTAAAAGTCTAAATCAGCGGAGAGAGACGGGAGCATGAAGCTGAATGAGTTCAGGTAGTGAAGGCCTGGTGTGTATCGATGTGTTCATGTCAGCTGTCTGTTTGGATTCTGCTCAGCATCAGCATCCTGTCTGGGAGGATTTGAGACAATAAACTAAACTTATACCATACATTCTATAAGAGGACGTGTCACTGAGAAAAGCTGATATATAATCCTTCTTTGTGTGTTCTTATTTTCTGCTGCCGGATTATCTCCTTTCAGATATTTTGTGGCTGCTCTGAACCGTATCGGTGACACATGATCACTCACACCAAGCAGGTAGTGCTAAAACAATTAAAAGCAGAAATCTGCCTCCAGAAAAACGACCGGCGTCATTAAACAGAGAGGCGGTTAATGTTAGCAGACAGCTGGAGGTTTTCCAATGAGTTCATCACACATCAGGCACCGCAGGGCTGGTTTAACTCTTCATGGTTAGATTACACACACTCAGTATGATACTGTGCTAAGGGGCAAAGCACCTTTGAGAAACATGTAGCCTTGTGCTGATTAAATAAGACAAATCTCTCTAAAGGTCAAGAGTTGTAGGGATTAAACTCTTTTATGGCATTTCAGGTTAATAGAAATTCTAAAACATCTAAAGGTAATGTGTAGGTTGAAGTGTACAGTATAAACTAAAGTTTGTGCATTTACAACAGAAATTCAGAAGTGATTATTTGCTTTTTTTAATCTTGAGTGATTACCTACTTTTTACATTTAATTTTGGTGTTAATTTGTTTTTCTGCTTGTTATGAGAAATCCCCAATTTATCAATGCCGAAAAACGTACAGTGACCTCAGATATTATCTACTAAACCATTCTTTACCAAAGCTATTTTCCTAATGCAGAATAAATTAACACTGAGGGAAAATGAAAGTGAGTTTTGTTTGGTGTTAGTTTGTGTTGCATTGTTCTTTGAAGTTGTTCATGTCACATTCATTTGTTATTTCAACATGTTTTTCAGTAGTTTTAGTTAAGATGTTTAAACTATGATAATTCTGGTGCTCACTAACTGCTGATTCAGCCTAAACCAGTGTTAACAACTGATTCAATAACATGACAAACTGGACATTTACAGTGTTCAAAATCCTTTAACGACTTATAACGTTACAGCACCTTGTATATATAAGTGGTAGATGCTTTTGGAATACATTAGCATTTATTCCAGATATAAGTTATTCTACATTAATTAAGTATGAACAAACTAAAGTCTTCAGTATAGTGCCAGAAATTATGTCATGAAATTTAGTATTGCAATGAACTGAAGTACAGATTTGATGTACTGGTAATATTTCTGGTTTATGTGACTATATACTACTATTCCAGGCAAACTTTGCACATAGATTTGTCTTTATATACTTTTCAGATGACCATTGTTCACCCCCTCCCTGTTTAGTGAAATTCAACAAATGAGTTGGTTATGAATGTTAAAAAAATGTAAAAATAACAGATAAAATGTTCCTTCAAAGGTTGACATATATAGATAAATGGATAAATGAAGGTAATCGTGGATCATGGCGAAGTTTCAGGAGGTAGGGAAAAGGTAAATGAGCCTCACATTAGCGGGAGACGGAAAGGAATTAGTAACGCTTGTTAAGTTTCACTTTCACTTTGCGCATACCCATTCTGAGGTATGCAGCACGGACCGCGTAGCCCTGTGTGTCCCCCCCTCACTGAATAAGTGGGACAGAAACTGGCCGACCTGCACGTCCACCCCACTCCCCCGATTACACACTGCCACACCAAAAGATTCCACAGGAAACACTGGTTTTAACAAAACGCCGAGAGATAGTGATGGTGCGTTCAAGGGGCCTCGAAAAAAATGGGCGCAACAAAAAAAGTTTATATGTGGGTTACATATCGGTTACATATTGACCGATATTGATTAATCGGCAATACGCTATAATCGGCCCGATTAATCGATCCGCCGATTAATCGGTCGGGCTCTATTTTCTATACATTTAAGTACAAACAGTATAAAAAGTCTGGCAAACTTTAATGTATGAAACAGAAACATGGACCATCTCCAAACAAATGAAAGATCAAATAATAGCCTTTGAGATGTGGACATACAGGAAAATCCTGAAGAACGCTTGGATAGAGCCACCACAAAAAATGGCAGACAAATAAAAAAAACTCTGCGTTTTTGGCCACGTTGCCAGACAGAACAACATACAAAGAGTGCTACTTGATGGTCAGATGGACACAAGGAGAGGAAGAGGAAGACAAGAATGACAAGAATGTGCTGACCATATCAGCCAATGGAGAAATCTCATCTACGCTGAGACAATAAGAAAAACAAGAGATGGAAGAGACTATGAGAACTGCAGTACACAACCCTTTCAAGGACGGAACACCATAAGAAAAGGATATAAAGCACTTTACATGAGGATCTACAGTCATAAAACACAACATAACACATGAACACAGCAGTAAAATGAATCCACAAACATCATATATAATAACAAAACAGTGACAGGGACTAACTTCCCAAGTACTTCTTCCAGTACTTGCATAATTTTACTCAAGCAACAAATGCTGGATTCAATACTTTTACTCAAAACATCTGCTGAGTCCTTCCATCACAGTTACAAAGTCCCATAATGACACAGATTAAAACCCAAATTGCTGACTGACCAAAGTTTTAAAGTACAACACTTTTCAAAAGAATATGCAAACACCACAGTCACAACACCTCTTTCTGTGGGTGGAAACATAATTCCTGTTGCTGCCCTGTGGTCCTGGTAACCTTTGCTCTGCAGCATCATTAAGTAAAAACCCTGTGACATATCTAAATGTGCACATGTCCTTTCCTCTTTTAATGACTCACACTCTGCTGCTACACTTCACTAGGTTTTGTGTTTTCCAGTCTGCAGGCAGCAGCACAGTGCTGAGCGCTGAAGCATGACCATATTTCTTGGCCGTCGCTGGCCTGGGCCGGTGTAGGGACGTGTGTGTGTGTGTGTGTGTGTGTGTGTGGTTGTGCCAGACAAGGTGAGTGCGCCGACCTCTCTCAATCAGACAGGGGCAAGATCCAACCGGCGCTGACCTAATTTGGTGGAGTATCTGTGATCTGGTCATGTTACCATCAGCGACCTGTGCTCTGTTTAAAGTCCCTGCAGCTGTTAGTTCTGACAGGTGGAGTGAAATCTGGAGAAGGTGGGGAGATAATGGCGTGTTAGGTTGTCACGGTGCATAGTCTAGGGCTGGGTGTTACGAGCCAAAAATTACATCTCAACTGCTTCAGTGGCCAAGGCTGATGATGATGATGATTTTAATAGATTTTTTTTTTCCTGTCTACATGAGCTGAAAAGATGCATGGTTCAAAAAGCCTTCATGAAATCTGTGCAATCCCAACATATCAAAATGCAGCATTTGAAGAATATGCCTTTTTTGGAGAATATATGTATCATATGCAATGACTGAGAAATTAAAAATGACACCTTTTTAAAAATTGTATTCATTCTGAAGATGTTTCTCCAAGAGAAGCATCAACCATGAATTTGCACTTTAGGCCTATTTCACATCAATTTTCACACAAAAACCTAATTAATTTGATTATGCATTAGTCAATAGATAACCGTTAGTGCCATATTCTAGCTGACCATAATTCAGATTTATTTAAATACCTGAAACAAAAAATTTGATGCAGTTTAAAGTGAAGCAAAGCTGAAACCTTAAATATTCATTGGTGCCTAGATTGTAAATTAACATCTTGAGGTTAATTTGTGCAAGTGGTGCAACATTTTCTAGGGAACAACCTCAAATTCTAATCAACTAATTAAGGACATACTAAAAGCACAGGAACAGATGGGCTGCAGATTGCAGAATGACACTAAAATTAATATCTTCCACTCACACTATGATTTTTTTCCATCCAGTTTGGGTGATGTCAGTAATGAGGATGGTGAATGATTTCATCCAGATATATCTGAAATGGAATGCAGGTACCAAGGGGCTTCCACCCAAACTTACGGGTGATTACTGGTTGGTTCTACAGTTGGAAACAATCACAACCAACAAGAACAAAGGACAAAGTCTGAAACAGTTTGGACCATTCTGATCCAAGCTTTTCTTTTTCCCCACTAAATGATACTTAAATCATCTTTCAGATCAGATAAATAACATTTGTGCATCCATAAATCTTTTCATGAATAGTTCTCTGCAGTTCTGCTCTTTTATCATCACTTGCTCTTCTTCACTTTCCTAATACACATAAAGCACATTTTAGTCGCCAAAGTACTCTGACAAACTTGTATTAGCATTTATAGATATCTGATGGTAGAACAGCATTAGGATAATACAGTAAATTACGCTTGAACTGCCTCTCACCTTTCTGTGCACTCATGAATATAAAAAGAGATCAAGTGTATCTGTTGTGGTATTGATTGAGTCACTTCAAACGGTCAAAATAATCCATCTGGACCCGATGTTAAACCAAATGAATTTGAGAAAATATGACAATATAAACATTCAGGCTATTTGGATGGGGAGATATGAAGAGAATATGACTATCTATGTGTTGTAAGTCTATGAAAATAAATAAATATACTGATACAACACACTATCATAGAAGAACAATTAATTTGCATAATTTAATTATTGCTTTGTTGTACATGTGTGATTATACATGATGAAAAACGCTGTCAAATAGCCCTAAACTAAGGGCTATTTTGGGGCTGGTGTTCTTGTTCTTTATTTCTCCCACTGGATTAAGGTCATCGATTCACCCAGTGCATTGCAGGGTCAAAAATTGGCTGTTTGCCCAATCAATGGCCACCTTGCTGCTGTCTATCTGCCAATCAATACCTACCTGCTTTAATCTTCCTACAGCTCCTTCTCGACACAGTATACCCATACAGTATATCCTCTGTTTGGCCCTACAGCCTCTTCAGCAGAAAAAAACCCTTCAAACACGCAGCCCAAATCAGTGAAAATCTCCAGAGAAACGCATCAAAAATCAATATGTTCTGAAGGAGAAGAAATGATGGATGCCGGCAAAGTGATAGCTATAAGAAGGGAAGATAATTAAGTCATTATTTTTACGCTTACGATGACAATGTGAGTCTGATGCACAAAATACTTCTATAGGAAATGCTCAAGCATAAGAGGATGGTGTCTTTATCTGTGTGATGATGACTAGACCAGATAAGCACTGAGACAATAGTCAGATGGCTGGTGTTATTGGAGTAATGGGAGCCTCAAGGTTAAAAAGGCTGGTTTGGGAGCATAAGGTCATCTTTTCACATCCCCTCGAGGGAAGGGGGGGAGTAAAACATCCCTTCTCATTGATGAGGTCCTTGTACAGACTCTGCAGTCACACCAGATAAGGCTTCACTAGGGCTGATGTGACCGTCTTACATCGTGGCTAATCCAGTATTTGACCTGGTTTTAGAGGAATTGCACAGATCACATCATTAATAAAAAATGATCAGTACAGTCCAGACCTTCCCATTTCACTTGTACTCATCAGGAGTGCAATGATAGTATTTTATCACATGATTATGACTGAACTGCAGAGTTAAATGTAGTATTGCTATTCCAAAGTATCACAACAGGGGAAGTCACGAACCTGGACAGCTACGAAAATCACTGAACGAATTTAAGCCATGCATCAACAGACGGCATCATTCACTGAATAAAATATGAAGCTCATTGGTATAATGGTTTCATCAACTTTTCTCCTTCAAAAGAGAGTGATACAGTCAGTCAAAATAACATTATAACACATGCTTCATCAGCTGATAGTTTACATTATAGCTCCGTTAGCTTAGCTCTGTTTTTAGACAGAAAACAGCCACAGTAAAACCACAAATCACCTCTGATTTCCATGTAGTTTGTAAGATAAATCTTTTGTTAAGGGTCCAAACAAGGTCAGAACTGTCATAGTTTAGTCTGAACCATGGATCAACAAACGACAACTTAGTAAAGATAATAACATCACATCATAACTTTATACCTTCATAATCCTCATAATCAAACTCAACCCTATTGAAGAAATGCTGTGAATTCTTTCTTTTAGACATGTGTCCATTTTCTTTGACTCTGCTGTTTCTAAATGGTTCTCATCTTCAGTGTGGCCTTTGCTTTAGTTGTGGCTGTGGGCAACTGGCAGAGTGAGTCACTACTCCCTCTAGTGGTCACATACATTTGACGTGACATTTCATCCTATGGTTGAGAGTGAATTCAGTTGGATAAAAACAACAAATAAAAAAACCCCTCTTTATTCTAAACACTAATAATACTTAAAGTACATCTTTGTATCTTTTAAAGTAGAAATAGTAAGTATAGCTCCTTCAAGTTGTGAAAACCATTAAAGTTTTTAAAAGTTAGTCACATATGCAACAAGAAAATGTTCTACAAAAAAATTTACAAACATTAATTTGGATTTGGGCTTAGTCTTTGTATATCTCTATCTGTACTCCTGCTGCAAGTAACGTTTTTCTAGATTTACATCAATTATTTTAGTTCATTGAAGTCATATTTCATGAATTTAAAAAAATTACAAATATTTAATGCAATGAAAATATTCTGCAAAAATGTACAGTTATGTTGGAATTCAGAGATCACTGCAAGCAGTGTATATTTCACCTTAGAAATCAACCCTGTATTATACAGTTTTTCCATTTAAACATGTTTAATATAGCTTAATATTTGTTAAATCTTAGCCCATTTTACTAAATAAATGTTGCCTGTATCAGTTGGCTAAGACTCAATTTGACCCATTCTTACTTTTTATAGTGTGAATTATAATGACTAGGTTTTAGTGCTTTATTTTAAGACAATATCTAAAAATAAAATGGTGGTATTTACATGTCTCTATTTATTTCTCTGCTTTAAAATTAATCATCAGTTCAATATTATGAAAAAAATAAATGCAATATAGTATGGAAAGATCTGTATCTTAATGCATGTGAACCGTGTGGTGTTTAGTATAACTTTAAGCTTCATCAAACCACAGGAGTACCATTAATGTTGCTCAGCTATTCAGTCCATTAATAGTGTTTCTGAGTGAGTCTTTCCGTTCTACAAGTGTTCATTTCATCCATATGACTCTGCAGGAGTTTGTGCAATGTGTTTTTTCCTGCCACTGAGGAAATGAAGAGTTCAGATCGCAGATGTCTGACCGTGTGGTGAGCCTGGTGTTTCATAGATGCATGACTGAAGCAACGGTGCAAAACACAACATTACAAATATTTCATGTTGATATGAGATGTGTAGTGATTTACTGTGGAACTGTCTTGTGCTACATTCGCCTGTGGGATGTTCACAGTCAGTAATGAAACACAGTAATGAAAGACATGGTATTAATGTTTGTTTTTATAGCAAAATACTTATGTAGAATTAAAATTGCTTTCTAAAGTCTAAAATCTGCAGTAATCTGCAAACTGAGAGTTGAAGTCAAAAAATGACTGTGATGAAAAGTAAATGACATATGATCTTTTGGGCAGATCATCCAACCCAAGCCTTCACTATGCTTGAAACGGTTTAGTTTGCACAATGTGTTGTCCTGAGCGACCACATTTAAAGACAGAGCATCCATCACAGCCTCCTTTGCACCTTCATGACAGCTTCTAAATGTGCGTCTAAACATGAAGGGTTTTCTTTTTACCAGAAAGGCTGTGTTTTGTTTGACGAAAGACGAAGAAAGCGGTGACAGCTGAACAGACCCAACCACAGAAATCTAAACTACATCAGTTTGATTTGATAAGTAATCCCCAGGAATAGACACACTGCAGCAAAGACGACAAAAACAAAGGGAAAATGCTGCGGATTACACACATTAAGCGGCAGTGACAGACATTACACACCCCTCCCCGTCTTCAGTCTCATGGTGCAGCACTGGGGGACAGCTGAAGGAGGTAAATAGGTTTTGACAGCACATTACAAAGCCCCTCGGCAGAGGCATTGTGGGTTTTAGAAAATAGTGAAGGACACACAATGCGGAGCCAGACAGAAAAGCAGTTTTTGACATTTCCGTTCAGACTCAGTTTAAGTCAAACAGTGTGAACAGGTTCAGGTGAAGTATCTGGACAGATGCACATCACCCCTGAACCTGTAAGTCCCTGAAAACCATTTCATTTACAAACCATAACACTAATAATGATAATAATAATAATAATAATAATAATAATAATAATAATAATAATAATAACAACAACAACAACAACAACAACAATAATAATAATAACAAAATATAGCACTTTTCAAGGCACCCAAAGGGCTTTACATTATTGATCCATTATTCATTCACTCTCACATTCTCACTCTGGTGGTAAACCACATTTGTAGTCACAGCTGCCCTGGGGCGGACTGACGGAAGCGTGGCTGCCAATTTGCACCCCTCCGACCACCACCAAACATTCATATGTATTCTCATACACCAGTGTGAGTGACCCTTGAGGCAAGGTGGGTGAAGTGTCTTGCCCAAGGACACAACGGCACATGACTAAGACAGAGCAGGATTCGAACTGCCAACCCTTCAGTTATTGGACGACCTGCTCTACCTCCTGAGCCATGGCTGCCCCATAATGCACAATGCACTATGTAGAAACACTGCATTATTTTATTGTTATAACTTGTACCTCACAACCACATGTTGTAATAAACTACAATATGTAATACATATTGTTCATGCATTTTTGAGAAATTATTACACATCATAGTGATTATTATAAATAAAACAGAAAATAAAAAATAAAAAAATAGCTGCACTGGTTGACACATCACAGCAAGAAGGTCTGGGGTTTGATTCCAGTACCGACTTGTGTGGGTCTTTCTGTGTGGAACTTGCATGTTGCATGTGCCAAGCAGGTAGCAAGGATTAAGCAGTTCAGGAAAATGGATGGATGGATATACAACTGTTAAACTGCACATCTCTGTCAGAGTCAAGGTTGGAGTGACTTTTACCATTTTTTTGAGCTACTACTTGATTAAAGATGAGATGCCCGATATTATCCATCGAGAACAATCAAAATAAAGTTCTGCCAAAACTTTATTTCCACTCTTTTTAGTTGGTAAGATATTCTATCAGTGCTGATTTACTGTCTCTATTACAAAATACATCAAAAGACCATTACAGTCAAACTTGTGAAAAGTAAATGGAGTTTTTCCAGCTTGTTTTTTTCATGGAGGATGGAAGTTAATATGATAAAAAAAGGAGCTCTTCTAGTACTCTTATGTGGCTTTTTAGACTAAGATCATAGTCAACTATGATGCAAGTATAACTTGATTTTTTATTTGATTTAGCTTAAAAGTGTCTAAATGTTGATGTTCATGGACTCCTATGTTAACACTGTAGTTTTCCACACTGTTGCAGCTGTAGAGGAAAGAAGCAATGAGCCACTCAGGGCAATGTGAAAACAATTAGTGCATGTAAGTTTCTTCATGCTACATATTGTACCTTTAAAATAATGGATGTAAGGATGCAAATGAGACAAGGAAAATGTTTACATTTTTAAGGAACATTGTAAATGATTCACACTGGGAATAAAAATGTGGCAAAAGCTGCAGTGTGTGATAGTTCTTTGCATTACTGAGTGAAAACTCTATAATTACCTTTCATCATATTATAAATAAAATGGTCTGACAGGACATGACACTCCTATATCTGACTGTTGCCTGTGTTTTCAAGCTGTAGAAAATCTACTCCTTGATTTCCCACTTTGTCTAATCACAAGTGTTTTTAGACAGAGAGTTAGATAGATAGATACTTTATTGATCCTTAGAAGGAAATTACCGATTACGGCAGCAGTAACAATAAAAAACACACACTGACAGACAACAGACACCCCTCAGGCAGTCAACATTAGAGACCCAAGTCAAGACATAATAATAATAATTTAATTATGTACATAATTGACAAAAAAGACCTGGACGTAACTCCATTGCTCTCCGACTGCTCTACTCTGATGCAACATGGAAAAGCTTCACTTCATTTTCCATAACAGAAGTGATGTCAGGTTCATCTTTCTTTATCCCCAGTCTTTTGATTTGGACTGAGAGGAGAGAGCTGCAGAAGGACAATATTTTCCATTTGAATTTGGCTCTTGCAAATTAAGTTTCTGCATATGTTATCATCTTTACAGTTTAAAATATCCAACTCCACAGTCAATATGTACAAATTTCTATGCATATTGTATTTGAGCTGTTTGTTACTAAAGGTGGGTGCTATTACATAGCAAAAGGAAAGCTGATTACATTTTATCAAGATACAACTGTTTTTGTGTCAACCATTACTACAATACAGGATATAAGAGAAAAACATGTTTAAAAATCCTTCAGCTTTAAATGCTGTGTGGCTTTGTCTTTTTGTGAGTAAAAAACTGACTTTTGACTGATGCATCCCTCATTTTGACAAAATTGGCTGTAGAGGGGATCTCTTTTTGAAGGTCACCGCTTTTCTTGCTCAGACTAAATTAAAGCAACTGACTGGAAGGTGCAGGCATCTGTGGAATCTGTGTAATTATCCTCTGCTCTGAGGAACCTTGGATGATTGTTTGTTTAAATGCTTTGGAGCGGCCACTGCCATCTGCTGCGGCGCTGCTCTGAACCAACCAGAATCCAGCACCTCCTTCAGCCTTTCACACTCTGCGTTGGGTAAAAAGACCCCTACCCTTTACCTCTGCACACACATTGTCACCGTCTATTGCTTATTCATACGCACACAGAGCCAGACAAACGCACAGTGGCAGCAGAAGATGAGGGTCAAGGACAGGTGGGACCTCAGAGGGACATTGTTGAAAAGCTGATGGCCTCTTCAAAACAAGCAGAACGCTGGGGATGCAGAGGATAGCAGCGGCAAATGAAAGAAAGCTATCAGACATAGCAGCTGGATTGGTTGTGACAAGGTACTGATGGGATAGAGAGGCTCTTCCAATATAGAAAGCCCTGCCATCAGCAGTTCTGTGCCTTCAGGTAATGGGCAAATAACATGAATTCACTTCCTCGCTGATGCACTCTCTTCGACTTTGATTCCTGTGGAGGGCTTTCTTTTTTTTTGTCGTCCTGAAAAGGAACAAGAGTCTGCGGGGGGAGGCAGCCGCATGTGGCCTCCCCATTCCTCCCAGCAGATAAACTTCCCTCTTTGTCTTCAGCGCCCGCCGCCGCTCCCTCCCATGTTTCTGCTGAGCATCCGAGATGGGAATAAAATTGTAATTTCAGGCTGCCTCTGTTCCCCGCTACACAAACAGCCTTGATATGAAACAGCCCTGATTCACTTCACTCCCCCCGCCCCGCCGACAGGAGGAGGTGAAGCGGCTTTTCCGATTTGCAGCTACCGCCTGAGCTTCACTCAATTACCCAGTGCCATTTCTGTGACCTTGCACAAGATAGTAATGACCTCACCGTCCTGCGGAGCTCTTCTTTTTTTATTTTTTCCCCCTCTTTTTTTCCCCATCGTAGCTCGAGCTGATTGATGTTTTAGGTGCGTGACCTCATGTTAAACACGAAGAAATCCATCCTCGAGTCTATTCCAGTATCTTATTTAAAGCTTAAGAACCTCTCAGCAAAAGAAAGGTCTTATTTTTTATTTAATTTGAAAGATTATGCCCATGTTGGATTCATTTAAGTCGCACACGATGAGATTCTTTCTGTCAGATGTTAACCAAACCACCCACAGACTGGAAGTTTGTCCCCTGAATCTACGAAACCCGGCGCTTGGATAATAAAAAGAACAAAAGCATCAAAAGCAAAGAATAAAGCTGTGACAAATACACGCTGAAAGCAATAACCGCAGATTAGAGCCGCTCACAGGATTGTTTCAGCATGCTGAAGTGAGTCGCTCTGATCCATTCTAAACATTTCAACTCAAATGAACATCATTTACTGAAACTAATGCAGAACACGAACAAAAGCACATACACATCTCAGGGGAGTTAGTGTGCATAGATTATAATAATTAAGCAAATAGGTTTTAGTTCCGCTAAAAAGTACAAAAAGTCACATATTCTAACATGTCAAGCCAGAACAAGCTTAACGGATGCACAGATAAGTGACAGTGCACATTTATCCGCATCTCCTTGTTGCAACAATTTTCTGTAGCTTTGTAGAGATGAAACAAGAGCAGAGGATAATGTCGATATGAAAGGCTGAAATTAAAGTTTGTGTTGAGACCAGGAAGAAAATATGTGACCTCTGACCTTTCTGATGTGCAGATTTTTGTCATTTTAATAGGTGTGATGATAAAGGAGGAGGAGGAGGAGGAGGATTTTCTAAGTCATCAGAGGAAGCATCAAACTGAGGACAGAGTCTGTGTTTTATTTTATGTCCTGACCTTTAAAATGTAGCTGAGCATTTTGACTTCAGTACAAATATGATGAGCTTGTACTTTATTAAGAGTATGAACTTGACCAGCTCTAAATGTAAAGTGCCATGAGATAACCTTTGTTACGATTCGGTGCTATATAAATAAAATGTGATTGATTGATGGATTGACTTTACATTTGTATTTCTATTTTACTTCTTTACACTTTATACTTCTAGTTAGCTTTATCCTTCTATTCCATTACATCTCAGAGGGTAGTGGAATAGGGTTTTCAGCCCTTTTTGGCATAAACTGATGACTTGTTGAGAAAATTCTCCCCTTTCTTAATGAAATCTTTAAAAACCCTTTGGGACTCACTAGAAAATGTACTGTCACAAAGGTGAAAACTGCCCTACTTTTCTGAGCTCATAAAAAGTAGACTTTTTAAGAGATATTGTATGTGGTTCAACTATCAATATACTATCAGAATCACAATACTTTATCTGTCATTACAGAAAATCATACTCAACTTCTACTATCAATGCACACCTTTTGCAGTCTGACCAAAAACTTGAACACATCTTCATACTGTACATATAAGGGTGATGTTTTTCATCACAGATCAACTTTATATATGCACAGACATATATCCATCATACATACATGTATTATAAGTTTCCATTAGCTTCTGAATTTTAAAGAAAGCCAAATAAAAATGGAATTAAACAAGTAATCATCATCACTATCCCACTTTTCCCAGTGGTTCTTGTCCAATTTCGTCTTACTGCTAAAGTTAACTATAGTTATAAGTATGTTAACCACAAAAAACTCATTAAAAACAACTAAATTTAAGAAATCAGTATAGTTAATAGTGCACAAGTACTTATTTGTGAGTCAAACGCAAAGTATTTGTGACTTGCTGGTCTTAACAAACAACTTGAGAATCAGAGACCATGATTTTGCTCCACATCTGATTCCTGAATTAAATAAACTCTTTAAAAAGCCCCTTGGATTACTTGAAAAATGCACACTCACAAAGTTGTAAACAGATGTGTTTACAACAGAAATCTTGAATAGTTTACTTTTTAACTGATTTGAGATTCAACTCTTTACCATTGTGCTACTATAACGGGAGTCTTACTACAGTGTGAGCAAATTCTTGAGCAGGTCTTCACATTATATAAGAGCAGGATTTGTCATTACATCACCTTCCCCACTATTGTTGTAATGTTTAATATGCTTGTATGTATGAAAGGAAAAACAAATTGCTTCAAATAATCAATAGCCAGTGTTCAGAAACGTCCAATGCCAAAAACAACAACCAGCACATCCAGTATATCAGTGCATACTATAAAAGATGTGCTCCATTTTAAAGCCTCAGTAGATCCTATGAACTACATATTTTATGAATGTATTTGTTATTTTCAAAATTAATTTTTTTGTTTTGTTTTTCTTCATATACTCCTTATGCTCACCCCTGTCCTTGATTAGCACCTGGTTCCACTTCTAACATTTTTGCCATTTTGATACTTGTAAATGTGTTTCATTACTAAAAAATGATAACAAATACCAACATTTAAGATGGCAGTAAATCTAATAGGGCACAATGACTTAAAGCGCAAAATATTTGGGACTTGCTGGTTTTGAAAAGGCACTTGAAACCCTTCAACAGTGATTTTGTTCCATGTCTGCTTCTTCAGCTAAATAAACTCTTTAAAACTCTGTTGGATTATTTAGAAAATGCACAATCACAAACGTGAAAACAAGGTTGGCTTTCATGGTTACATGGTTTTCTGAGCTGATAAAAGGCATTAAAGGCATTATTTTAAGCATTTAAAGACGTAGAATTATTTTTATGAAGTTTTCCCTACATCAAACCTTTCCTAAGTGATTTATCACTACTTATTACTGTATCCTTTGCATTTTTTCAGTGAAAATCGGGTATTTTCCATAGAGATGTTCATAAAAGCTCAGAGTTAACATATAGGCTTTTATATCAGATCAGAGAAAACAGAAGCAAAATTGACACTTTCTCCAAAATATATCAATAACTGAACGTAAAAACAAGGATCTACAACCACTGTCATTTGTCAAACTATATAGGCTTTATTAGTGAATCATTGTTACAGAACCTGGGGCCTCATGTATGAAGCGTGCGTACACACAAAAACCTGGCGTACAACCTTTTCCACGCTCACGTTCAGATGTATCAAGATTGAAATGACCGTGGAAATGTGCGGTGCTCCACGCCAACTTCATGGCTGGCGTACGCACGTTTCTAGTGCTTTTGAGC
>JAPQRQ010000013.1:13436468-13470737 GCA_037367365.1 Apogon talboti | reverse complement strand
CCAGGTGTGATGGAAGAGGGAAACATCTAAAACATGCAGGGACACCGGCCCTCGAGGACCAGGATTGGTGACCCCTGCCTTAACCTAACCAAAGCGTAACAATGGCAATGTCAAGACGTCTTTTGGACAATTCCACTCATCAAAAACTGTTGCTCTAATGCATCCGAAGCATTGAAATGTGACGCCCTGATCAAGTTGGTATGGAGAATGTGTAGGTAAATCCAACTGCTTTTCCCAACAAAACTCACCAGAGTAAATGAACTTTGGTAAATTTGCTTTATTGAATCAATTCACATGACAAGTCGTATCAATCAAAAATATGCCTAGAAATTTGGTAAACCTGAGAGGCCCCTGCTCCGATCGGTGCTGTAAAACATGACAAGTATCTGTGCGGCCAATATTATACTACTCTGGGTTCCTGCAGGTACTAATTTGTTGATCCTCTCAGAATTTTAACAGACTTAGTCTTTGTAATGAATAAGGAGCTTCACAACGGCATAAAACATGTTAATAACATATTCAGCCCTGCGCTGTTTTGCACTAACTGAGTAGAATTTCAGAAGTGTTTTCCCTGTGTCCTTTTGCTTATTCACCTCTGCGAATTCACACTTTTCCTGAGATGTCAGCAAGTTTTCTCATCGCCGTTGCTCTATGGAGAGCAACTTAAAAGGTGCATCTCTCTGCGACTTCGCTGGCTAAGCCCCTGGATAGACTCCCACCGCCATCCTCTGGCTTTCACATCCACACAGCGTGGTTTAAGAGTGTGTAGGAGGCCAGTGGAAAACACAGTGGAGATAATAGCTAACGTGTCAAACCTGGAGTGAGATCAAAGCAGCTGTGCTGACAGGAAACCTTCTTACCAACACAGCAGCAGTGAGTAGGGGGGCAATTTACATGTTATGCAATGCACTGGCTGTCGTATTAACACTCCAATCCAAAATATCCCCACAAGTTCTCAATGATTTTTTTTTTTTTGCTTTGCATTGCACCTTGAGTCTTTCTATAACATTACAAGAAATAAAAACTGCATCCCACACATGAAACAGTATTATGAGACATTACTTCTTGTAGCAGTGCAGTTTGGTGTTAATTGATGTTCTGTGGTTGAGCAGAACGATCACTAAAAGTAATTAAATGTTTTTTGGGTCGCTCTCTGCAACCTAATTGAGTCAAGCCCACATGAGAGGTGCACCTGCAGCATTTTTTAATTAGTCTTTTTTTCGGAGGCATTATTAAAGGCTGTAATCTATGGGGAGAAGCTGCAGTCTCCTGGTGTTTACGTCTCTACTCCCACGTGGGTTTAACACTAACATGCGAGGATAATAAAGTGAAAAAAAAACAAGTGGAGGGATGTAGAAATTGTAAATTTACTCCTCGTGGATGGTTTCTTTCTCTTTGCCTTTGCTTGATCCAAACTTTTTTATGTGTGTGACAGTTATATTTCCTTGGAAACTGAAGCATGCAACTTGTACAGCATCTCTGACAGCCCAATAAGTTTCTTCTTCTTCTATTCTCTTTTAAATTTCTGACATTCACCAAAAGGCCTGAAACTAATGAGTGCAAATAAATGTATGCTGAACATAGTGAACAAGCTGACATTTCAACTAGAACCACGTCAAAGAATAAAAATGTTGCTTTAATCAAGAAAAGCTTTACTCATCTTACTTTAGAATGTTTCATATTTCAGTTTCACATAATGGGACAGATGTCTTCAAATGCCTTTTAAAGGGAAGTCTGCAGCCCGGGATATTTGGAGACCAGCTCTGTTTCTCCTTGGTGCATATCTCTTCCTCTGTTTCCCTTGAACTGCACCGGTTCAGTCCCAGCTGAGAAAGGAAACGCAAAGGAAGAGATGAGCGAAGAGGAAAACGGAGAAGAGGGGCTGATGGGGGAGGAGGTGGAGGAGGTGGAGGAGGTGGAGGCTTCCCCTTGAGTCTCCTGCAGTTACAGATCTTTAAGAAGCTGAGTTCAGTCTCACTTTACTGTGTCATCCCATTTTAAGGCATATGATTATCTAACCAATATAAAGACAGACCAGAAAATAATAGTAACACCAGTTCAAACTGTAAAACATCAACCCATCAGTCAGAACTGCTCGAGAAATTACCAAACCACAGTATTTTCTACTGTAAATATTTTATTTCTCTATTGTCTGTTCGGTCTATCTTACAGAAATGTCATTATTACAGGGAATGTTTGCCTTGAATGAATGTTGCCTATCTGTATTTTCTTCAATTAAAAACTTATATCATGTCCTTTACATCCTCATACCTTGTGTAGCTATTCATATTACACTAAAATATTGCCCTCAGTAAACATACTTAACCCTTTATCGGGCAAGTGACTATTTTTGGTAATTTTCACATGCATTACAAGACAGTGACAGCAACAGTTTAAGTCTAGACAGTGAGTCCACAATCTCAGGTCCAATGTGGTCTACAGGGTCTGTAAGGTCCACCTCTGCATGAACAGTGAGTGTAACTGCTTTGTTAGGTACCATGAAGTAATGGTACTAATGTAAGTAATGATGTTCAAAGGGATAATGTGGATGTTGACAGGTGATCAGCGCTTATGTTGTTGTAATGCTCTAAAAATGATATTCTTTTCAACTTCCATGCGTTTTTCTTGTATTTTTTAAATAAACTCCTTGGGTTTTTTTGTTTTGTTTTTTTTTGCCACTTACAGGTAAGGAACCAAATATGGTAACTTCACTGACCTTGATTTTCTACATAACAACTAAAAATTGGAAACATTTTACAAAAATAATACATTCTTGTTATGTCCTCCAATAACACACTAAGGATGAAAATTTGAATTTCAGTATTCAAGGGTTATAAAGGGTTAAGCTTGAAAACATAATAATAAGGCTTGAAAACATAACAATAAGGCTACATTTTTGGGCTAATTTTAATAATTAACAGGTAGATTTTGGGACTAATCTGACACAGCTGTCTGCCAGCTACAGAATGTGAAGATAGTTGATTTTATTAAGCCCCAAAGGGAAATTACACTAAATACAATTGAATACAATGAGATACAAATGTCAACAGATACATTAAAATGCAAGTGAAAGTCTAACCATGAGTCCTGATAAATCTGCATAATGATGTTAGCTGACAGTCGAAAAAACAGTCTGAATAGACCAAAGAAAATGACTCTTACATCACTATAATTTCAAAATAAAAAGGAAAGTAGTGCATCAAATACTCGCTGTAATGACTGTCTTTTACCATGAATTCTGAACACACAGCGTTTCGAGTTCAGTTCCATCAGGATTAAATATAGGTTGCACTGTGTCTACCTCACCATTTTGTAAATAACATCCTCTCTGAATGCCATTTCACTGCAGCGCGGTGTGTTTCATGTTTATTTATTTTGATGCTCTCATGCATTTCAGAATAGGTCACACACATGTGGCCCATTTTCAGGATAGACTCTTGGATCAATGCGGACTGTGTTTTTTGTTTTTAATACAATCCTCAAGGTCATATCCATGCCCACTCTGCACCATATGCTTTACATGGATCAATGTAGAGCCAACATGGATGACTGCCTGGTTACATGCTCCCCTTTGATCCATTATTAATAATGCTGAGGTGCTGCTTTTTGGTGTGTTTTCTGTGTGTGTATATGTGAGAGATTGGGAGAAATTCTTTAGAGGAGTTTTTGTGCACACTGCATATATCACTGTCAGTAGCAAACAGTAGACAAACCGTCCTTGGAAAAATGTTTGTATGTCATAATTTTGGCTTGTAATTCGTGACATTACTGATTAATGTTTCAACATTTAAGTCATCATCCATTTCATGGGTGTCATGACTATTCAAGGGCTGCAAAAAACCTTTTGTCCTTCTGATTCTTGTTCTTTTTTTTAACTAACAGAAGCTAAAATGAACCAAAGAAATGACTCTGATTGTAGCATTAGAATAATTGAGAATTATAATAGCTTTTATGCTATTTGCTCATACTTCGTGCTCCTCTGTCACCAAAAACACATTAGCTGTTCTGAACCTCTCCTCAGAATATTCACACTTCTCTGAGCATAACCCTATTCGTGCTCAGGGTGTACACTTCTATTAATATGTAAAAATCAGTAATGACATTGTGAAACTTTGTGATCAAATCATTGTTCTGAAGATGTGTCTTGAACATTTCATTCATCAGTTCTTAGACAAAGTGGCACAAGTGTTTTTTTATAAAACATTTTTTTGTACTGAAAACTGAAACCTGTTGTAGTTTTGTGCAAAATCTTCACCAATTTTGCCAAGTAAAAAGTGATATAAAATCTGAGCTGACAGTAAGAAATCTAATCTTTTTTTATGTTATGAGTTCAGTTATTGGAAAACACAAAAAAGAAATTTTACAAACAAAAAACTCCCACTAAATTCTACTATTAAGTGTCGCTAAATATACGTACACACCTTACGATTATGTAGCAAACATGAGAAATCATACAGGCAGTATGTCCCTCTATGCAGAGTTATAGGATTCAGTGGAGTGGTGTCTAATTGTGTTTGATCACTATACTTAATATTGTTTATTGTCTATTTAATTGCAATAAACCTTGAATAAATAATGCCTAACATAGTAAATCACACAAACAAGACTTAGGCCAAATCCCACCCCCTTACCCCTACCCCTTGGCCCTTGCACTTGGCACTACCCCTTGAAATGAAGTTGCACGGGGCAGGGGTTGAAATATTCCCCTTCGAAATGGGACAACCCTTCGAGACCTGATACGTCATCAGCAGTCATCGATCAACTTTGTTTGCAAAAGAATTCACCACACCGTCAGCAGCTGTAACTGTCTCTGTTGCTTGGGCTTTCGGCATCTTTTTGCGAGTATCAACCACAAACTGCAGAAATGCAGTCTATAACACACTGAAACAGCAAGAATCAGACGAGCAAATGATTGTTATTCAAAAAAAACAACTTACATTTGTGTGTTTCTTTCATCACACTGCTGCACTGTTTTGCTGTGTTTACTTACATCTTGCTGATGATTGAACAGAATTATGGGAGATTTCTCACACCCCTCCGTTTGTAGTGTGGTCCTGAAAAATCTCCATTTCGAGGGCCATACAATCCTCCCCCTCAGCCTTCTCCCTCTAACTCACTGGGAATCGGGACACCCCCACCCCTTCACGTGAACGTGCAAAATGGAGGGGTAGGGGTAAGGGGGAGGGCCAAGGGGTGAACTGGGATTCGGCCTTAATGTAAGTCTTGTATGACATCCACACAAGTAAACAACTGCTGTTTTTTTTTAAGAAAAAAAAACTTCTTCTAATATGTTTTTATGTGTGTTCTTTGAATCAATGTTTTTCATATACTGTACGTGCTTGAAGCTTTTTGCATACATCTACTGCCCTCTGCTCTGTGTGAAAACCTCACTATGGTGACCTGATAGTTTGACCCCAGTGGTTTGGAAGTTTCATATGTCTGTGCAGCTTTAAAAAAAAAACTATTATTTTTGTATCTTTCACATTAAACAACATCCCCCAGTTTTCATCTTAAGGACAATTACAGCACCTTTCTCATTAATACACTTTTAGGCCCAAAAATGATGCCCTTATAATGATTTTCTAAAGAACACACCGACACAACAAAATTGTGGTGCTGGTCTGATATAAGGCAGAACTGGAGATGTGTTCTGCAACAACCATGGCTTGAAAATTATTCAGTCAGTCAATGCTAATTTTATAATTGTTTATAACCATTAGAATGCTCCACTCTTTCGTCCAAATATGGTCACTTCTGAGTCCACAAAACAAACATGGTGATGACCAAAAGTTTCCATACATCAGTCCAAAACCAACAATTGGCTGTCTCTTCACTTCCTTTAGCGTATACATTATATGAAGCATTTGGCATTTTAAACTGCTAAAAAATAAGAAAATCCCACACGATGTTTGGCATGCATTGAATGAACATGCATCTATTCATCCACAGACACAAGGTAGCAACACAGAAAAGGCATTTTTCATTTAATGGCACCATTAAGGGAGCTCTTGAGGGACCTTTTAGAATGTGAGACATTAAAGCAACAAAAAGCAATTTCACAAGCTGCCAGCTGCAAATGGAAGTAAAAGATAAGTGCTCGAAATGTAATGAGTTTTGAATCCTGAATGTAACTTCAGCAAACTGCAGTTGGTACATGCTTATGATGACTTGAGACGGTTCACTTTATTCCAAACAAAAGGTCAAATGTCAGTCTGATATGGGCTTTCTCAAGTCTTCATATATAATTCAGTCCAGGAATAATAGTAATTTCTTCAAATTTTCCATGGTATCTGAGAAAACTTCACACTTCGGTAGCCCCAACAGGCAGCCTGAAGTAACCATTTGAATATTGGCTGCTTGATTATTCACAAATCATGCAATATTAAGTCAGCAATCTTGTTTTAAACCCAGTAATTTCTTTATTGCGGCCTGAGGCAGTGATTATAAGGTTTTCTTATGCGGCTGGATCCTTGTTTTCAAGAGAAGTGTTCTATTTCCATTTAAGATTTTTGTTTGTAACTTTGTCTGGTGGAGATGAATTCCCGATAGCGTTCATCACTTTTAATTTATTTGAACAAATATCAGCATCTGTTGTGCCTTTTGTTGTGAATGACCTGCTCGTGAGATCTTTCAGGTGTTTTTAGAATACCTGATTAGATGATGCTAAAACGCCCTCAGGGGTTTTTCATTGGGTTATTTCTTAATTTTCCAGATGGCGAAGGAAATCCCAGGAGTTACTTGTGAAATATGCAGAATGACAGCAGCGGTACAGTCTTCCCCTTGTTTAATTGAGTTTCAGTTTTTGGGCCCCCTCCTCACAGGGACTTTGAGTCATCCATAACCTCGCTGAGGTTTAATTGCTTTTGGCTGTTGAGCACCTCGGGGAGAAAACTGGCAGCTGTACAGGATTCCTGTATGAGGAGGTACTCAGGCCGACTTTTAACGCACTAGAGAGGGTTTTTTTTTGCACACATCATGCAGGGAATGAGTTGATTTTTATACTGAATGAACCGTTTTGCTCATCCAAGTGAGCTGTAGTGCTTCTACTATCTGTAGCCTCATGTTAAGAGTGTCAAATGTGTTCATTTTTTACCAGCTCTACACCGCCTCTCCAACTGTTCTCTAACCTCTAATGAATAAGACAATTATATTACTTTTCCAACACATATTCCATCATGATTACCAAGCCCAGAAGCAGCATGAAGGCTAATAAACTCTGAAATAAACGTTATCGTTCTCTCAGATTGACTTTTTCTCCCTCAGTGAATTGCTGCTTTAAAAAAGAAGCTGCTTCACATGTTGGTGGAAGAAACATAAAAGAGCCTTGGTGTGTTTTTTCAGTGCATTCCTGCTTTTTCTCCTCAGACTGGAGTGCGGTTTTCTTGTTTTACCTTGCATCCAATGAGTGCACTCTTCTGAGCAGATTTTAATGATTTGGAAAAAAAAACAAAAGCAAAAAACGTTCACTCCGAGCTGAAGCTGCTGCATGTGGATGTTTCTAATATGGTTTCTAATAATAGTGATGCTACAGGCGCCTCAATCTGCGATCCAACCTTAATCTTTGCCTTTGCTTGCAGATGACTGATAGGTGAAGAGTCAGTGGGCTGCATACAGCTGATAAGACAAGTCTGCACAACCCTATGAACTCACCTCTAATCTCTACTCACAGATTCTAGCAGTTTGTGTGTGACTTGGGCTCACCTTGACCATTTCTTTTTAGTTTCCAAACCAGTTTCCTGCGATTTTTCTCTAATATAAAGATATGTGTTTCGACCCTTTTTCAGTTGTGTTCAAATGCACTGCAGTAGCTTCTGTAAAAATCTTTAGCGCGGCAAATTGCAAACATTTGTTACTGAGCGAATGGTCTGTTTTAAAGCATATTAAAGCTCCTCTGAGGACGGCTACAACTAGCGCTCAGTGTAAATTAAAGGCAGCCACAGGTTGAGTAACATTTTTAAGCAACACAAGAAAATTTTACTTCAAATCATTTCTTTCCTGGCGTGAATCCTCATCCATATCAAACATCATAACCATATACAACCTTGGCATCATGACATCTGGAATGTGTTGTAGGGCGAATTAAATAAGTGTGGAAACAAATAACTGCAACTTCAAATGTCTGGGATCTGAAAACACAAACAGACTTGCTTGTTGTATGTTGCTGCTGCTAACTGAAATTTCCAACAGTGGGATAAATAAAGTCTTATCTCATCTTATCTTATCTTATCTTGTGTAATTACGGATATCAATATTTAAGGAGAATAAAAGGTCATAACAATGGAGCTACAATGGAGTTAAGAAGAAAATAACACAAAGAGCTGCAGCGAAACAGTGGTATTTGGTGTGATTTGTGAGTCTGAATAAGAAAAGAACAAGAGAAGCATCTCCAAGTCATGAATATGTGGTTTAGCCAATTCCCCAGCTCACACGAAAAGCTGAGTTACTATGGAAATGCGACTAATCAGCAACACGATACCTGATTGGTCGGTGTACCCACTCCTCCGACCTTGGTAGGATGTTGATAGGCTTTGTAAATAGTTATGCTAATGATGCTGCATCTCAACCTGCTGCTCCATCAGCACATAAAACATCCCAGTGGAGTTCTCCTCCCCTCAGATCCCTGCTGAGACGCCAGTCACCCACAGTTTAGTGACATAGAGCCACCACTGCTTGTATTTGCATGTGTATCTGTAATCAACCACCTCAATTATTTGTTGTTTTAATCAGATGAAAAGAGCGCAACATGTCACCTAAACATGAATGTTCTTGAGGAAAAAAGCAAAAATAACTCATGCTTTTTAAGCGCTTCTTGGTCATCACCTCATTGTGAGAGCTTTTTTTTCCCTCCCCTCATATGAAAACTATTTGAGAGGCTCTCTGCTGAGCTAATGCATCTGAATACATTACAGTCCATTAACAAGCAGCCTCAGCAGGGATGTAATTGTGGTTTAATAGCCTGAGACAGAAAAGCACAAAATGGAAAAGACAAGTTTGATTAAGAAGGTGATCATTAAGTGTGAACTATCTTTAAAATGTGCTGCACATGGTGTAAATAGTAATGCTCAAGTATATTTCTTTATCTCTGTGTTATTGCCTGTGCAATTTACTCACTCAGGATGTTTTTCCAAATCTCATAAGAGAGTTTCCATTTTTAGCATGTTTATACTGGTACACAGTACACACTTGAGTGATAAATCAAAGTGTGCACCACACATGCAAGCTTACAGGCAAAAAAATGCATCAGTCTTCTTTTAGTTTTTATAATTAATAGTTATCTGGAGATACTCAGAGGAAACAATGTCCACGAGCAAAATGAAAGTTGAGTCCAAATGATTTTTGGCTCATGACATTGTGGTAAAATGAGATTTTTAAGTGAATTGAGTTACAGCTCAGCAAAACAAACACACAGCGGGGATTCGGCAGCACACCAGGAGTGGCTGACAACTGATAAGCGTCTTTTTGCTCTATGTGGCATCAGTGGCGCTGTAGGGGGTTAGGGTGGTAGTGGTGGGAGTGGGGTGTGTGGGGTGTGTGGGGGGTTTAGTCTATGTGTGAGTGTGTGTGGACATGCCAGGGACCCATCCGGAGCTGATTCATGCTAATCAGGGCAGGTGGGAATCCTGGGAGCTTTTTGTTAGTGGTGAAGTAAACACACTCCACAGGGAGGGCTGTCGCATGCACGCACACACACGCATGCACACACACGCATGCACACACACACACACACACACACAGAAGTGATTTCTGTGATGCTCTAGTTTCTCTAATCTTTAGGGGGTCCTCAACTCATGGAGATGCTGTAAATTAACTAATAAATAAACAAAGAGCCACTCAGTCACTAATGCCTCAGTGAGAATGGCTGGAGTTTGGATTAGATGTCATGTGGGTGTGTTTGTGTGTGGCTGATGTGGAATCTGGGGCCGCTGGACAGGAAGTGGTAATGGCTGAGATTAATGATTAAATCATGGGGGAGAGTCTGCAGTTGAAAAGATGGACAGTTATAATGTTTCTGTTCTTTCATTCACTCAATTCAACACACTTCCACAACCAAACCAACACTTAGATTTATAACTGAACTTGTTGTTCAACTTCATAATTAAGACCTGCGTGTCTGCTTTGTCCAGAATTATGCACAGTGTCCACAGATTAAAGCTAAAACAGAGACAATGGTTTGTCTTAGTGTTAGTATCAGTTTGTGGTCGTTTTTCTGTCATCATGTTGACTAAGATATTTTGTAAGATGAAAGTCGAATGAACAGATGTTTTTCAAAACTGGGAAAGGAAATATCAATGATAGTGTGGACAGTACTAGAGATCAGCTTTCCTTTATGAAGATACAACTGTTGTGCTCTGTTTGTAGCTCCATGCTATTTTAGGAAATGCAGTTAGTTTGGTGTAGAATTTTTTGAACACGTAATGGAATAAAATCTTCTTTGGAGTTGAAATGTGCATTAAAAAAAACTTTGATGAGATGAACTGGAAAACTAATGACAAAAGTGTTAATGATAAAGTTTTATTACATATACAGGTGTGTGTATATTCCTTTAATATACAGCATGTATAAATTTTACACTAGAATGAATCCCTAAAGTGAATATATTCTAATGTACAGACAGGGACAAACACTTCAATTTTAGTAAAACCCATTATGTCATTAATTCATAGGATTTCACATTTCCACCAAATACTTGAAAAATGTGGACAACTAGCACTTTTGTCTTAATTTTTCTAACAAAAGTTTCACTACTTTTATTCCCTGAGGCATTTTACTGGTGGACCAGCGTGATTTAACAGAGCAAAGTGGCAGTCCATCAAAAGTGAAAAGGTCCAGGCGCTGAATTGAAGTCAAAGTGTAGAAGTAAAAAGTAGACATCTGTTTCTGCAAAGTTAACTGGACCTCTAGTCACATTAAAATGATGTGAAAACTGTTTAACATTTCAGTTAAAACTTAAGCAATGTTAAAATTAAAATGATGTAACTTTAAATCACTGCAATGTGCAAACCACTTTACAATCTCACCAACAAATTTGAAACTTTTCAACTCGTGTCCACATTGTTGTGTTTTTCTTGTGTGATATGAACTGATGGATGGAAAAAGGAATTGTCTTTTCTATATTAGTAAATCAATTGTACTTGAAATTGGTTTTGATTTTTGAAAATGCAGGAGTAAAAAATACAGATATTTGTTTCTAATTACAGGGAGTAAAAGAGAAAAGTTGTACTCAATTTGCCAGTTATTTCTCACCTTACTTACTCAGTTACTGTGACTGATAAAAAAGTGGGTAATTTCAGAGCTTAATCAAGCGGTGAGGACTATCTCCCGAGAACATGCTCAGACATGTGTTGAGTCAGTCAACATTTGGCCCCGGACCAAAAAGGCCAAGACGGGGAGCAGATGGCAAAGAGAGGAGAGGGGTAGGAGGTCGGTGGTCTGGATGTAGCCTACAGAGAGGATCAGACATATGGCAAACTGAGACGAGAGGAAGCTGCTGATGATCATAACATCATCATAGAAATGTGAAGCGTTTGGATGGAACTCTTTAGTCAAATAACTCAGAAGTATGATTAAGTAAAAAGAGGCGTGACAGATTTAAGGTCTCTGCACATATTACTGTATATACACACTTTAATAGCATGTGATTGAGGATAAACATGCCTTATGGACTTCTTCATTTTACTATGTACTACTACATAATGAATTAATTGCACATTTATATTATTGAGATGTTTTGGTAACATGTATTTCTATGAGGTGATGGATGAAGTGTCAATGAGAATCACCAAGAGACTAAAGTACTATAGAACATGTGTTATTCCTGCGTAAATCCATTTATTACCTGTGCAACTTAGCCCTCATAGACCTCTAAATCTTTAAATTTCACCATTCCTAAGTGATTTATTACCATTTATTAAAATATTAGCCAATGCATTTTGTATTTTTCAGTGAATCTTTTTGATATTGATAAAAGCTAAGAGTAAATTCAAAGGTTATATATCAAATTAGAGAAAATTTAAGGGAAAAAAAACCATTTTCGACAAACTGTAATATATCTTTGGCTGAATGT
The DNA here is from genome assembly GCA_037367365.1 of Apogon talboti. Classification (NCBI taxonomy): domain Eukaryota; kingdom Metazoa; phylum Chordata; class Actinopteri; order Kurtiformes; family Apogonidae; genus Apogon; species Apogon talboti. Next base: position 13,458,673 of record JAPQRQ010000013.1, on the reverse strand, counting down.
AAAAATAAGCATCTACAACCACTTGTCAAATTGGGATTCAGTGGTGAATAAATTTTGCAGAAAATGAAGGAGCCTCTGAATGTCCAAATGGGTCATATCCAATGCAGATGAAAAGCTGAGAAGCTGTATTTTACCTGAATTATTAAACGTATTGATAGGATTAGTGGTTCAGAAGTTATTAAACATCTTAGCTCAGTAGATGGTTTTGGTTTCTAGTAGCTGAGTAGGTGTCTGGAAGGAGAGTATACCATACCAGATCAGAAAAATTTGAAACAATATAGAAAACATTAATTTAAAAAAAGTTTACTTTAATTTTATTTCAGACTGTATGAAGGTATCTAATGTTTCCACAGTTTAAATATACATCTATTCCTGTTCTTCAGACCTGCAAAACGTTCATAAATAAAAGCTAGGGCCTTTATACACAATAATTCCTTTAAAATACCTGAATCCTTTAATTCTGTTTTTCACTGTCGAGGGTGAAATATCCAAATCCCCTCTTTTTTCTTTTTGAGGAACCCTGTGGTGATTTTCTCATGCATTCTTTAGGTAAACTGGAAATTCTCAGCCCCAACCATCATTATAACCACTTGCTGACATCAGCTGTTTCAAATCACATCATTATTCAACGTTTTTACCTCATTACTGGTCCTAAATATACCTTTTTTCACAGGCGGACATTTTGGCTTGTCTCATCAGGAAAAACACGGGTGATGCTAGTAACATTAATCATGAATCTGTTCTATTTAGGGCTCCTGGAAAGTCATGACTGACATCAGTCATGACTTTCATCACCTGTTGTACAATAGAAAGAAATAAACAGTTTAATTTGTGGCTTTAAAAACAAGTTCTGATCAATAAAAACACTCGAATACTTATGTATTGTGTCCATTTAAATGTCAACACCTTCAGTAGTTTTAATCTCAGGGAAACTAGATGTCAATTGTCTGCAATTTGATAAAATCTTGAACTTGGATTTGTCAGAATTTAACACCAGTTGGAGCCAAGTTAAATGAGACTAGATGATGTCAGAAGCAGACTTTAAAGAGTTTTACAACTTAAGGAGAATACCAAAATATAACCGTATCATCAGCATAAAAAAATGAAAGGAAGCGTTTAACACAAGTACAACAGTGGACCTAGCATGGATCCCTTTAGAAGCAACAACTAAGGAAGCAGATAACACATGCACAATGCAAGTTGATAAGACAAAACATTAAATATCATGTCTTCATAATGAAAAATAATTTAGAAGTTAGAGGTTTTTCTGATTTGGATTTGTATAAATGACATTGTATGCACCTAACTTCCAAAATGTGAGCATGTGATTCTTATTTTACATTTAGTCAAAGTTTTTTAGGAATGAAACAACATATTACTAGGGAGAGTATTTCTATTTTGTTCTTCAAACTGCAGTCAATTATTATACAGTATATTTTGTGCTGAATTTCAATAAAACAGTCCATCTGCTTCATTTATTTGAATAAAATCAGTCTTGCATTCTCCTCAGTGTTACTTTGCATCGTGTCAGCATTTCAGATTAAGCCACATTTTTTCCCATGTTGCACCAGTTCATTCATAATGAACGAAAGGCTTGTCATTAAGCCCAAGCCGTCTGCACGCCTCAGAGCCACAGGGAACATGTTCTTCTCTTCATCCTCTTTTCTCAAGACCTTCAACCGAGTCTAGCTCAAGCTCAAGCTTTTTTCTGTAGAGAAAAAAAAAGTGCCCATTGTTTCGCTTTCAGTCTCTATTTTACAGCTGTGCATGACTGATTGTTTGAGGCAGGAGGATTTGGAAAGGAAACAATACCCCACTAGTTTAGACCTATTGATCTACACATTCCCGGTCTGTGTCTGTCCCAGCTGGTCCTGCAGGAAAATAGGAAGACCAGAGTAGGGGGATGGTCCCACACAGACGCACACACAAACCTTAAGGAAAATTCAGATACGGGGTGATAAGATTCTGCAGGCAATGACTTCTGCTTTATTGAGCCGTTTCATGAAACATAACAGCCTGGACTTCACCCGGTTCAATATCAGACAGTCGATTGCAATATGCAGCAGACAGATGATCATCTCTGCTCGATCGAGTTGTTGCTTGTGCCATATCAGTCCGTCTAAGCAATTTTGTTATTGAATCAAGAGGAGAGAAGCCCTTCCTCTGCCCTGCAAAGATGGTGATGAATAGTGTCCTCCTCTTCCTGTAAACCTGTTACTGCAGACATATTAAGAAATGTATTCTGTTTTGCAGTGGAGAGTGGCTATTTGGCTTAATATTAAAGCAATTTATCAACACTGTGCAGAAACTCTGAATGATGGTTTAAAATGTTCTTAGGATGGTTTTGCCCTTAATGAATCAAAGTCAAGTAAGCAATCAAAATGAAAAAAACCTAAGCATTGTACACTGTGATGCAGTTATTTCAGTGAAATTAAGAAAAATGTCCAATGAGGAACAGTATCCTTTATAATTCTGGCACCTTCCAGCCACATTTCAAAGCGTGCCATTTGTCACTTGTCAGATTAGTGCACCGCGAGGCAGGTGTAAACAAAAAGACTGTGACTATGAGATTTCCTAACGCTATTTTATCAAACATTCTCAGTCTTTTGGGATGGAGCTGCCAAAGGCTACAATGGAGCTGAACCTTTTCACACACTGGAGATAGGAGAGTCTACTTGTCACATTTTCTTCACATAAATGCCACCGCTGTGTGTTATGTGAATGTGAGTCACGTCTGTAAGCCTGTGGGTGTGACACTTTTTAACGTTAAAAACTCCTCTGTGTATGCAAACAGCTGCAAATCATAAGAGCAGAGCCATGGGAAACAGACGGAAATGACTTACAGGACATCTGTAATCAGCGCATTAGCTCACTTCACCTCTCTACTTATACAACATGACAAAATGAGGCATATGGGACACATACAGTACAGTAAAGGTAGGATTGCAAAGTTGCTAAAAAAACGGATTTTTTGCCAGCTCAGCCCACCCATAGGGAGTGTTCAGGCGCTCTGCTTTACTGGGATTCCTCCCTTATTACAGTATCTGGGTCAGGCTAAATACCATTACAATCTGGACGCAGCTGCAGAATTAAGGCTAAATAGCCACAGAGAGCTTGTTTTGTTTCTAAGGATCAATGTCATACTTCCACTGTCATTATAGTGACTCAGCCTGAAGTGGTTCAATGTGTAAACATCTGACGCACCAGCTGCATGCTGGGTATTAGCTTAGCATGGCAGACACACTAGCTGCTATTCACATGAGACAAGCCTGGATGTTTTATGTAATGGTTCTCTGATGTTCAGGGTTGCAGGAGTTTCTAGGTGAAGGTTTTCTTTTTTCCAACTGTGGCTCATTTTACATTGATGAGTGATTTCCCAGAGGCCATTTGAACACTTGCCAGGACTTAACCTTCCTGTTGTGTGCTATGCATAAAATAGTGTAAGAAAAATACTACTGAGACCCTAGTGAAGTAGTTTTTCATATGGCTGTGCTTGATTTGAGACATTTTATGAGCCTTAAAGATGCAAAAGTTGATGTTTTTCCCCAATGTTTTACTGGACTGTGAATTTGTGAAATATTTTAATAAAGTTTTTTCTCAAAACATACTTGAAATATTGAAATTAAAAAGCTTGAATGTACAATATGTGGTTTCTGCCAAAGGAGAGCCTAAGTCCCGCCCCTTCCTGTGTGCCACAATAGATCTAACCAGGAGAAAAAAATGAGTGGCAGACAATGGTGTGAAACATTTTTCCATTCGGTTTGAATTGGGCCACCATTTACACATATTATGTTTGTCATTTTAAATGGTCATTTTACAAGCCTAGAAAGTCACCGTTTGTGGTAAAGAGAGTAAAGTACCATCTAGTTTTGTGTTGCACAGTTAAATGGACCGGATCTGTTGTCGCATGTGATACGAGTCACGAACACCAAAACAACTGTTTGTCTGTGACATTTCACAGCATTCTTCAAGGAGGTGAAAAATTATATAGGACTAAAAAATCACCAGAAGTCTAGTAATGTTGAAGTGACAGAGACCAACCATCTTCAGTGACTCTGAAAAAGAGAGAGACATTGTTGTTACCTCCACGACTTTCAGGTTTTAGTCTGTATTCACATATTTTCACAGTTTTTCCACAAACTGTGACTTTCTTGGTGTGTACCTTTACCTTTTTAACTGATAAACACATGTGTTAATGATGCATAATTCAAAAAGGATAAAAAAATTATTTGTCTTTCAACATAGAGAGTAATGCAATTTTTTGTCTGATAAGGTCCCACAGGGCCCATTGAAAGGGCGGGGCTTTGGCTCTCTATAGGGGATTCAGTCAAAACAATAACAACAGCAGGAGTCTGATTAAGTCATGGAGACTCATAAGTTGTTTTTTTCATGACAGCCGTCAATGCAAATGTGTCTGAGGTAGGAATCATGTTTTGACTCGATAATGTATTAAAGGTTCAATATGTAAGATTTGCACATACCAGTGTTTATGGTGGGGTCTGTTTTCTGCCAAGAATTTCTCTCTCTCTCTCTTTTTTTGTTTTTTTTTAATTTAGTATTGGCCACCTCCATTTCTGGGCTAACAACTTCCTCCGTTACCTTCACCCATAATAACGGTTGGATTTCCATGCAGAGGATTAGAGATGATTTTTCCCCAAAACACATATATATTCACTCCTTGGTGCCTCTGTTCTGCTGACTTGCAGCAGAAACAGTGAGAAACACTATGTACTATTAATTAACACCACTGTCCAAACTTCCCTCTTCAACTAACATTCATTTTAAATGTACTGAGGACCAGTGTAAATACTGTAAATTACTGAACGTTCTGTATTATAGGTTGTTTAGCACTAATGTCATCAAGCGAGGAGTCCATTTATAGTGATTCTTAAACATCTGTCCACACTAAGTCTTCACTTGTCCAGTTAAACCAGCAGTTTGTGTAAAGGGTTTGGCAATTGCAATTGATGAACCACGTCTGGCAGGTTTACACAAATCCTTTAATTACATTAGACAGAAAGAAACTTTTTTATAAAAACCCAGGCGGAACACCTAGTTATTAATGATAAACACAGTATGTGGGCTCTTTTTCCTTCTAGTTATTTCATCACTTAGCATGATTTTCCCTAGGTTCTTATAGTTATTGTCAAAATATTGCAATGTTGGGCAAACCTGATGCAGAAATACAACAAAAATCCCTCACACATAGCCAACAGCCTCCATAAACCAAAGAAAACTCCAGCAATCCTTAATATAGTTTGGTTCTACATCTGCTCCATTTTCAAAGATGGTCATATAAACAGGCAGTAATAGATCAACAAAAGTTTTTTAAGGCTTGCAACGTTTTGCAGCCTTTGGGTATTGTAACTGTTTGGTTCAGTCACTCTGTTTAGAGTTAAAGAAATGAGCCTTAATTCAAAAACCTATTAAAAAGGGTTTCATCCATGCAGCCAGAAGGAGAACTGCTGTGTGTCTTTCGTCTCTGACATTTATTTCTCACCTGACAGGCCTGTTTTCCTGTTTCCTGACAAGCTAATACATCTCAGACCCCATGTATGTGATGAAGTCATTGCATGATATATAGGCATAGTGTGTAAAGGAAAGCAGTTTGCATGCTCGGCAGCCCCGGGGAATTCACCGCAGCCTGTTACGCAGTCTGCTTCCAGCGATACTGTAGCTTTTTTACACAGCTGAGATGATGCAGTCTGACTCACAAAGAACCTTTTGTGCTATTCAGCTGCAACAAAACCTGCTCTTCACTCAGATGTCAAAGCAGTCAAGGACAGTCTGACTTGTTTTGCCCGATGGAGGGACTGTTATCAAAGTGAGACGATGAAGAGGTGAATCTCAAATGACTTTCGCCTACTTAGTCCTATATTTTTTCCACTATGCTGAGGAAACACAGCCTCATAACCGAACATTACAATGGCTAACTCCACACCCAAATTAACTTCATCTAACTAGGTTGTTAAGCAACCAAAAAACATCGAGGTGACAACAGTCGGCTATTCTAGATTCAGGAGTTAAATAGAGGAAGCCCACACTATGTTTATAAATGATTTGCTTCCAGACATGCCTGCGTGGACTGTAAAAAGCTTTTGTTGGAGAAAGTAAACAAGAGCTAAACACCACATAATAATTTGGCTGCAAGGCTTTGTCTGAGTCTTACAGAACAGGAAACAAACAGGGCTGATATAGACCACACCTGTGCCATCATGACAAACCATCACAGGTGTGTCCTTTTTCTCAATGGGAGAAAAACAAACAATTTGTCCAAAATGAAACTCAGTGAAGGAAGTACATGACAAACACAATGAACTGTCTTTCTGGATGTCAATTTTTAATAGATTATGTAATTTTGTCTTATTTTTTTGTGACAGATTATGTAAGAATCTAAATATTTTCTGAACGGCTTTGTGATTTTAAGGCTCGTTGGACAAATTAGACCCAGATGTGATTAGATTTAGTTCTTGTTTTCTCCACAGGTGCTGATGACCATGTCTGATACTTGTGTTTATCATACAACATTTTACATTTATGATTGGAACAACTTGCATGTGGTGAAGAGGGCATTTTAGGTCAGTATTTATGTTTTATTTGATCATATTTTCCCCCTAGCCATTCTCATATTATCAAATTTATGAAGAAAAAAACCCAGTATTTATTTTTAGACTATTTTTAGACCAGTGAAAATTCTCAAATATGTGAAACTCAAGTTAAAAATGTATATTTAAATACTCATGTTTAATTGATTGGTGCAGTACATTTATTTTATGTATTAAAACTGGTTGCATTTGTGTGTAAACAGGAACAAATATTTGTGAACCCAAATTTCCATACAAATAGCCTCACACCAATCTTGTTTTTAGATATTATGTAACATACATTTGAGGTTATTTCAACTTTTTTTATTTAAGTGACTGTGTCTAGTGTATATTCTTGCCTTTTATTATTGATTCTTCACTCGCGGCTCTCTCACCTCAATATATTAAGTTGAATGAAAAAGCTCTCACGGCGTTTTATGGCAATTTCATTTCCCATGATCTTCAAGGCAGTGAAATAGGAAAAATCTAACCAAATGACCCACAAAAAAACATACTTTGATCATCATTTCGTCTCACTTCATCATCTTAAAAAGTCAAACAAAGCAGAAAACACTTCTTTCTTCAATTACATTTGCATTTATTCTAAAGGGAAAATATATAATTCAATAAATATTGTGGCAACAACAATGACATTTGAAAGTGACATCAACATGGGGAGGAGACAACAGATGAGAAAATGATGATACGAGTTGTGCCGCTTATCTGCCAAATGTGGCATCGCTGACATTTGAGTGTGTTTGGGAAGTTACATTAAAAGTGCATCAATGCCTCTAATATTTCAACAGGTTTTTGTTGCTGGAGGAAAACCACAAATTTAAAGACACTTAAGAAAATTCTATTATTTTTTTCTGTCACATTATGACAAACAAATGGGCCTCACGGGCCTCTTAAGGGTCATGAAACTGAAATGACCTAAATAAATCTTAAACCATGTAAAATGGAGTTTGAACATTTTACCCAAGAGCAGTCACAAAAGTTCAGAGAGATGCAAAGCCATTTGATGTTTTTGGAGCCTAATAAACAGGCTTTAATTGTTGTTTTCACATCCATTCTCTGCAGAGGAAAAGTGAGTCATCGCTCAAGCTGCGAATTCTTCCTCATTTGACAGAATTAGTCAGATATTTACTTGTCAAGCATTGCTCAGCCTAAGCCTTTTGGACCATTAAGGATCAATTAGGAGTTCTATTTTTCTTTTTTTTTTTTTTTTTTAAATCTTGCGTCAGTGATTTTTCTGAACTACAAAAACAATATCAAGAATTGGTGAAAATGATGGGGCACATAAGAGCATTGTCCAAATCCTGGAGAGGCTGGCTCGAGTTTTGTGCCTTTTGTTCTCTGCTGTCGACTAGAAGGGCCCGTAAAGCTGTCAGTGCACAGAACATTTACCAAAATCTGTCTGCAGAGACTAATTATGCATCTATGGTTGCTGAGGTGAAATATACAGGCACAGAATGGCTGTCTGACTAGTGCAGACAAGTACTTTTCAATCTACAGTGGCTTTATTCAGTTGCTAGATTGAACTGTTTATGCTTTAAACTCATCAGGATAAGCTAAAATAAAGTAATGCTACAGTTACACCAATGACTTCACATTATACCAACAACATATCAGAGACAGGGCACAAACAGCATCAGGTTTCCTATGAAATTCCTCTTGTTCTTGTCTGCACTCAGACCGACAGTTCTAGGATCAAGGAGTGAGAGTGAATCAAACCACAGTGACGAGTTGTTGTTGTATAAACCCTCCCAGCGATAAGACTTTGATCCAAGCTCAAGCAGCAGCAGTTCTTCTTTTATCCCAGAGCAGCGACCCCCACTCCATCACCACCTTTGGCTCGCATTCAAGAGATCACATGTTCTTCCTTTACAATGGAACGTCTCCTGGTGACATCACTCCTCCTGCTCATTTCCTATTTCTGTGGAAAGCCTCGACCGTATCCGCTGCGTCCTTCCAGAGGAAGCGGATCACTTCCCTGACCAGGTCGCCCACTGACTGATAGCATCCTTGTCTGATGGGGCGGGGACCAAATGGATCGGGACATTTCTACGCATTCAGTTTTCGTTGGTGCAGAGTATTCCAGTAACATGTACATGAATTGAAGCTTATAAAACCCCCTCAGAGACAACAAAGGGGTCTCTAACATGCAGGAAAGAGTGTTGCCCCATAGCTTCCTGCTTACACTGCGCTCAGTCCTCTTTCTCCACAGTCTAATCCCCCTCGGTCTGATCAGTCACATGACCGAGCAACTTTTGGCTTTGTCCTTCCGGAGGTCCGAGGCCACAGCCGCCAGGTCGGGCCGGCCGGGCATGTGTGAAATCCTCTTGGTGGCGCGGGAGGCCTTACTGCGCTTGACGTTTTTGTTGTTTTTGTTGATGCAAGCCAGCGTGGCCACATGGAAAATGTCTCTGACGCTGTTCTCCGACTGCTGAGAAGAGCACTCGATGTAGGGCGCCGAGATCTGCTTGGCCATGCTGGAGCCCTGAGGGGGAACAGGTCACGCAGGGTCAGTTAGATCGAGTAAGGAAACTAGGCAGGTTAGGGAGTAATTTTTATGTACTGGCGTCAAACAGTGACAGAAGGGTTTTAAACTTCTGGGAACAATTAAACACAGCATCAACTCAAGCACAATGAGCGATTATTCAGCTTTAAAACATTTCACTAATACAGATATCTACCATTTCATTTTTAATCCACATGCTTTTAATGAACATACCTGGTCGTAGGAGACCGGTGTTTGTCGATGGTTGGAAAGCTCCACCAGTGTGCTCAGATCTGTCCGCAGGTCTGATTTACATCCAACCAATAGCATCTTAGTGTTGGGACAAAACTCCTGGATCTCACCTTTCCACTGTAGAAAGACACATTTAGGGTTCATTAAGAGACACATAATATATAATGATGATAATAATAATGTTTGAAAACAATAACGAATGTTTTAACAAGTGTTTGCTTGCTGTTAACAGCCACTTGTATTATGATAAAAAGCCTAATTTAACACATGTACTTCTGGAAAGGATCACATGATGCAGCAATGTAACGATTTTAAGAAGAGATATACATGTACTCATGAGACCAGATTATCATTGTTTCTAAAAGTCTCTGTTTTAATCGTCCATATAACAACGTAATCTCTGAGTTTCTAAGTCTAAAATGCTGGAATGGTATGAATGCTAAGTATAACACAGTCAAAGTTATCCCACCTGAGGGCCTTTCTAGTTAAAATTATGCATTGAAATAAAATCGATGTCTATTTAAATGTACGTGTTCGCCATCAGTTACAGCCAGACATTAGAGCCCATGAATCCCGCCTCCCCCCGTCACCTGCCCTTTAAATACAAAGGTTAAAGCTGCCACTTCCTGGAGCCCCTCGTGCTTTGAACCCTGGAAAAGAACTACAAATAATCCCTGTGTTTCCTCCCTGACAACAATACACTCTCTGTGATCAATGGCATTTCTCTAGGGGCTTTAATCTGAGGCTAATGTGCCTGTGGGCCGCCTGGTTGGTCAGAGGAATCAAGTTCATCGACATCCAGAGAGGAAGTGTTTTGTACAGTATGTCGATCACTTTGTAGCACACATATAGTCTCAAATGTCTGCTGACTAAAAGCCTAGATCATAATCAGAATTCAGATTAAATTTCAGATCGGCTGCTTAACACCATGCAAGAAAGAAAAGAGAAACCTGGTGGAAGTGGTCTCTTCAAGACTGTGACAACAGTATTTCCATCTACTGGTGTAATGAATGATTTGATGAATATGAAAATGGAGCAAATGACATGCAGCTAACCTTTAATTATTGCAAGAAAAGGTTACAGATCAGCATCAGTGTATGGATCTTCCAGATCACACACAACACCATTTGTTTAGATATGAGCTAGCATGCATGGCCAACATCAGAACGTAAGAGGTGGGCTGCAGTAAATGGTCATAGCATGGCTGGGATGAATAAATAGAGTGAATTTCACTATGGTGATAATAAAGTGAGTATGCAGTGAGTAACTACTAGCAAATATTACTGATTTAGTTTGTAAGTGCTTAAAATATCTGTTGTCTGTACATCTGACCCCTTTTTTTATCATTATGGAATCAACAGGGCATAGATAACTGAAATCAGTCAAATTTAGGGCTGCAGCTAATGATTGTTTTTCATTGTTGATTATAATTATAATTCCAATTCATTCTGTTATCATTTGGTCTATAAAATGTCCCAAAGCTGAATATAACATCCTCAAATGTCTAACACAAAGATATTCAATTTGCTGTCCAAAAGACAGCAAATGATGGAATCTGATTATTTTAACTTTTTTCTTAAACAAATTTAGTAATTAAAAATAAATTATGTTATGTTATGTTCTCTGGAATTTATCACTCTTTGTATTTTATGGATAAATATGTCTGGTTATTTTTGTTAAATGTGACACTGATGGTTGAATGCCATGTGAATCCCATTGTGACTTTTGTGCGCATCTAAAGCGACATCCTCAAAACAGGAAGTGCCTTTCCTGAGAAGAGCAGGTGCATTTCACAAGAGAAAAACACCAGCGCTGTATTTTTCAATGCAGTTCTTCTGTGTGAACTCCAAGCTTCCTCTAATCAGATGACTGACATGCTGCCTTATGTCCCATACACTCCATCACTGTGTACAACCACAGTCATCAGACCATAACCACCAGCAGCTCCATGTGAGTAACTGCTCACTAATGCTTCAGTGTGAAGTTAAGCTGCTTCCTTCTCCTGCTGCTTCACGGATTTAACCCAGAGACCTTCCTGTCATACTGCAGCTTTGTACAACTCCACATCACAAGACCTGACGTATGCAAGTCTGTAAGAAATCTGTGACCTACAGTAAGACTTAAACTTTACATCCATTCAAAAGCAACATGGCTGTGCGTGTTTACCAGCAGATCAAATGGAAATAAAATGGAACAAGACTTTGGTGCTTACGACTTAAGGACTTTATTGAAACCTACTGAAGGTTTGATTGAAAGGAACAAACCTTTTTCAGTACACTGTCAAGTGTTTCAGGGCGACTGATGTCGAAACAGATGAGGACAGCGTCAGAGTCCGGGTAGGACAGAGGCCTTACGTTGTCATAGTACGGAGATCCTGAAACAAGAAAGAGCAAAACATTAGAACCTCACACACACTGATCTGTAGGCTATGACTTGTCTTTTGCTTTGAAATGATTACACAACGACAACGAAACAAACACATGTTCAAATACCCAAATGTGTTACGCAATACTACTTGTCAATTTGACCCTAAAACGGATCCATTCGCCTCATGACCGTGGAAAAATCTCTGTTTGCTCCCACACACATACGAAAAACAAATCTACTGAGGCCAAGAAATTTTCCAGATTCATTTTGCTGTTTTAGGAAACGGGGACCTGTCTGCAGAGGTACCATGAAAGGTATGCTCTGTGAAAACACATAAGTGAGCAACATGTGTGACAAATCCAGGTACTAGACGCCTTCTGAAATATGACTTGGCTTGAGCAATTCACCCTTTTATTTATTTATTTCTGATTTATTTGACAGGGATAGATATAACGCACATAGACAAACTGAGTTTCAATGCGTGAAACACTTAAAACAGTGAAGTGCAGAGAATATCACAATAACCCCACTAGAAAGAGGCCAAACATTCTTCAATACATTCAAAGTGTCTCATATTAAGCAAGGAAAAATCTTCCCATGGGACAGCAAACTTTAGCTTAGCTGGATTTCTAAGAACTAGAATAAAAGTCACTGAAGGCCCATAATGGACCTTATGGAGAAAATGGCCAAATTTGAATAAGTTATGGTCATTACAAACTGAATTAACATGAGAATTTGTGCAAGTGGTGTCACTCTTAACATATGAAACAGAAACAGTCTTAATTCTATGCTGGAATATTGTGCAATGCACCATTTTAATTTACCATTAAATGTTGCTCGATATAGCTGGAATGTCTTACCAAGACATAGTTTAATATATACATAGATTGTGTTTTTCATCCTTAACATGTTATTTTCATTTTTGAAGAATTGCATTCATAGACAATTGTCCTTTCCTACAAAATTAACAGAATTAACAGTGAAGTATGAACAAAACTAACCAAAATATTATATATGTGCATAAATCCATAGACTGTATATAACTGCAGAACTGTGATGTCACCCATTGGTTTCTGAATTGCTGTTTTGAAGTCAGTAGTTTGTGATTTGTCACCATGTTGGCTTTTTTGGAGGCAGATGTGACCATATTTGGACAAAAGCAGCGGAACCAGGGGAGGTCAGAGGTGAGCTGATGTTACGTGCAATTATAATCATGCACTCCATAACACTGGAATTTTACCTTCTTGGTGGAAACTATTAAGCACAACTACAGTCGAGCTGTCTGTCAGGAAAAATATGTTCATTAAATGAACCAAAACCAGCGAAAGTCAGACTCGGCAAGTTAGAAAGCTGTAGTTCAGACCTGTCAATCAAAGCCCAACATGGCAGACATAAGCACTTCTATCTGATCTGAGATCTGATTAATGAAGGAATATTATTAAATCACTTCCAGTTCCACATAAAATGGGTAAGATGGAAAATAAAATGGACCTAGATCCAGGACTTTTTGGAGTTAACCCCAGTGGCTGACGGCAGTATGACAACTTTAAGATACTTTCACCTTGGCTGCATTTTGGAGCCAAGGCCCTTCCCTCTTACGTAAAATTTCAGCCAGATGCTAAAAAGGAAGACATTTATAATACTTGCATGTAGAACCTAGTTTTACAACTTTTACATGGAGGCTTTAGAAAGGAGACAAAGCAGATCACTTTTGTTGAGACCTGATCGTTGTTAAGCTTCATTTTCTTGCTTGGATGACCTTTTTTCCTTGAATTTTACACCCTGATTCTTCAAATAAAACACTTCTTCACGGAAAACCAAATATGTCCACTGAAGTGAGCGCCAGCAAAGACCTCAATTATGTGTTTTTGAGTGCATGAAGACAGCAAATCTTTGCTTTAAACATAAAGTCTTCTGACAGTTATTCTCAAATGACACGAGTGTAGCTCAACTATAATCCATAGCAACCAAGCGAGAAAAACAAATAATGCAGCGTCAGGAGAAAAAATGTGCTGACTATAATATGATCACTTGTTGAAGTTTTCTCTGGAGAAACGCAGAACTTCAGAGCGAGGAAATGACTGCCTCCTTCAAAATTGAAACCATGTGTGAGGGAGACGCCCCTCGCTTCGCCAGACTGAAACATCTCCAGAGAGGAAGCGGCTGGGAGGGGGAGGCGTCCATGTCAAGGTGAGTCAAGATCACATGACGAGCAGGAGCTGACCACACACACGACTTAGCTGCCAAGAATCTGGAGAATTTTGTTTTTGGTAACCGCGGGGTCCCGTGGGGAGGTCCTCCCTAAACACTGGTGTGGAGAAAAGCCAGGAATGCACTGTCACATGGACGCACACATTCAGAGATGTTGTAATGTAAACAGTCTGGGTGGGAGACGACACCGTTTAAACAACACACACTTCCTTCCAGGCCTCGCGCAACAAAAGCAGCAACACCAGCTGATGCTTTGAATGTGCAAAATTAAAGTCCTGAATACAATTTCAACATTCTTCTGTATCCTGCTCCACATGTTGACAGAGACAGGACATCCAGGAAGCAGTTCATTTCTGAGCTTTAATGTCTGTTTGCGTTTCACAAACTGGAAGTCATTGAAGTATGGTTGCAGACACACTCAGTATCACACCAGGAACTTCACAGAATAACTTCTTTTGGTTTTGTTGAGCTTGATCCAAACGTTTAATGGGGTTCAGATGGGAATGCACAGATCTGTAATTTTCCAGGAAATTGCTGGTTTTTCACTCCCCTGCCGTGATCCGGTCTAAGTTACATCAGAAATATTCTACACTATGGTTTTAATTCACATAAAGTATCATTTGACTTGTATTTTAGTGTTAGTTTCATAAAACAGCATAATATACTTTGATTCCTTTTTAGTGCAATAAGTCTGAAGGACTAAAACTGAATTGATTTGTTTCCTCAATTTAAGTCATTTTTGTTTAATTTGTAATTTTTATTTATACATTTTGATAAAAAGGGAAGTCAGGTTTGCTCTTTAGATCATTAATACTACACTTCACTTTAATATCCCACTTGTATGACATGTTTGACTCAAGACATGCAGGATAGTTTGACTAGGGTGAAGAAAACACACTTCCAGACAAATTATCACAATTAATTTAATGTCTTTAAAACCTGCATTTGCTGAATGACGGACACAAATATATATTTTCTTCAGCAGTTGATGAAACTTTTGTGTTTTACAAAAAAGAACCATCTTAAAAAGAGCTATATGAAGTAGTTGTACTTTGAAATATTAAAAAATGATCTAAAATTCTCATTAGTGTTCAGAATAAAGAGCTATGAAGTTCTGCCAAAGATGCCAATACATACAGTCATGGAAAAAATTATTAGACCACCCTTGTTTTCTTCAATTTGTTTGGACAAATATAATGATAACAAAAATGGCTCATAAGAGTTTAATCCAAGAGCTAATATCTAGCCATTTTCCATGGTTTTCTTGATAATAACCAAAATCACTTAAGTTCTTACATCAATATCTATGTCATTGTATTGCCAAAAAAAGTGCTTTTAGGCCTTCCATGTTTTCTTTTCTGTGTGTTTTAGTCACATGATACACACAGGAATTAGTACATGATTGCATAACCATTGTTTCTGATGACTGCAGCCATGCGTCTTGGCATGCTTTCCACCAGGGTGGTCTAATAATTTTTTCCATGACTGTAGATATGTACTGAATCTATTCATACCAATGGACTGTTGGATTTACGTGACTACTAGAGGGTTTAGTGAGTCACTCTGAAGAGCTAATGTCAGAAAGTGATGAGATGGGATGAGACAAGAAGAAGAGACAACTTTTAAGGTAAAAGTGACAAAGTGATAAAAGCTAGAGGCACTGCTGTTGTTTCACCACTGGAAACTTATTAAAAAAATGGAGTTTGATACTGAAATCACAGTGTTTCTTCTCCTATGGGTGAGTTTGATTATGAGGCTTATGCAGGTTTAAAGTTACTGGTTGTAATGTTAGTATGTTTGACAAATTCACCACTTGTTGATCCATGGTTCAGACTATACTGTGACAGTTCTGGCCTTGTTTGGATGATTCCAAACAGATCTTTAGTGCAGCTACTGACAACACAAACTGTACAGAAAACTGAAGTGATTTGTGGTTTTACTGTGGCTGTGTTTAGCTAAAAACAGAACTAAGCTAACAGCTGTGATGTAAACTATCAGCCGATGCAGCATGTGAAGATGATAAAAAAGTGTCAATTTGATGATACCATAATACAGATGTGTGTAAATAAGGATCCTAATACTGATACAGTCTGGATACAGCGTTGATTCATTGGTAGTTTTTGGAGTCCTAATTGTGTTCTGGAGCATGACTTCCCCCTGCCGTTGAGAGTTTGGAATATCAATACTACATGTATCTATTTAAAAAGCCCAGTAACATTATTGCTTCCTAGAAAATAAAACAACATCTTTCCACTATCGGCCAAATCAGGATTAATGTGAGTCGTTGTCTGAAGGAATATGATAAACTGCATTAATTTCCACCTAAATCAGGTGTCTAAATTATAAATGCTATGATCCATGACAGTAGTGTTCTGGGATAGGTGACGGTGACTAAACAAAAGGGTCTGAGCGTCTCTGAGCAGCCGTCATCGACCCGACACAGACGCTACAAGGCGAGGAGGAATGTGGGATCAACCACATGAATTTATTTCCCATTTTTCATGGCTGTCTGGTAATCAATTGTTGTTGTTTGAAGTGTTTTTTTTTTCTTTTCAGCCCTCGCTTCCTGGAACCAATCATTGGAAAAATAAGACCTTGCGACTGAAAGGGTAAGCTGCAGAGTCGGGTGACATTTCACAATGAACCGATTGTTTTTATCAACCCAATGAGGGGACACATAAATCCAAGTCGCTAAGGTGCGGTATATGAGCTCTTGTTGATTCGTCTCTGCACGTATCCCCGCTTATTTACCTAGAGATTAGAGTATTTATAGCAACGAATGCTCTTAGCACACCTCTGCAAATGATTTCAAGAGTGTAACTTGAACAGATGATTATAATTTGTATGCAGCTTGTCAAAGTGGATGTAAAGCAGGGTTTTCAGTCTTTTTTTTTGCATCTTGCTTTCTTTTTATTGCAGAATTGTAGCTGAGTTAGGCCAGGGTATAAGGCAAACTCTGCTTTGAGGTCATCTTCCTGCCAACCGGAAAGATAAGAGGAAATCCCACAGCGAACACACACAAACACACACAAAGACCCGGTGACTGTCATCTAATTAGCTCCTGTCATTGTTCTCCCACAGGATCTCTAAATCTGGAAGACACACACACACCCTGTCCACCCTCTCTGTCCTTTAAACACACTCTCCAGCTCCCTTACCCTCTCTTTAACATCTCCCCCCTTGTGTCTTGCTCACAGCAGTGAATGCACTTGTGCTCACTAATGCAAGAAGACAGAGGAAAATGAAACAATACAGCTGCCACTGTGGCCCGGGTGAAAAACTTAACAGCTTTCCGTGATGAAGTGGAGGCTCTTCCAAAATGTAAAAATGCTCTTCCTTCCTTTTTCTTGGGGATTGTGCTTTTTTTAGGCCGGTTTCCTCAACAGCTGGGCTAAAAAGCACAGCATAATGCAATAAATATGCATGAGACGAGTTGGAAAATACATTGTGGTCTATTCTTGTAACGTGACTCATATGTCAAAATCCCAGATGTTTCACAGAGGGAAAAAAATAAAATTCCTTCATGTTACCTGTCCGCAGTGATGTTTGAGACATTCCATTTTACAAAACAACGGAATGACTCTATCTCACAGAAACAGACACTCTTCTGAAGTGAGCCAGCTGCCAGAGTGGAGGTATGCAACAGGTCTGCAGGCCTGCTGATTTACTGCATAGCTCACATTGCTGAGCAGAGCTGGGCTTCAGGGCCGTGAACACATGTGTCAGTGAAGAGGCGTTTGAGTCTTTGGGGACACCTGTGGAAACAACAAACCGAGACAGGCACATCCAGCCGTCCTACACCAGCACACTCATACTGTACTGCATATATATAGACATAGCCTAGAAGCAGACAGAGACAAAGCACAACAACTACACAAACATTTAGGGCCACTGCCATCCCACAATCCACCTTCAAACCAAAGCTGTGTTAAATCAATAACTTTTTGGTAAAACACGTCAAACTCAAAACAAACGCGTAATCAAGAGTGTCCAACTCATTTTAGTTCAGGGGCCACATTCAGCCCAATATGGTCTGAAGTGGGCCGGGCCAGTAAAATAATAACAGTGAAAAGTGTAAAATTACTTCATGATAATGTTTCCATCTACAAAGTTTCCTTAAAAATCGGAATAACATGACAACCTGAAATGTCTTAAGAAAAACAAGTGCAATTTTTAACAATATTATGTCTCAGTTTATCATTTACATATGTACGTTATAACTTACAGATCACAGTGGATCTACAAATACACAAAACATTTAATAACAGGCAGAATATTGTTAATACACTGATTTTTCTTAAAACATTTTAGGTTGTTCATATTTGTTCAAGTTATTCAAATTTTTTGTAAAAGGATAGTTTGTAAATGTAAACATTTTCATGCAATTTTACTTTTTCTGTTACACTAAAACAAAGAGAAAAATTTGCGGTTGTTATTATTCATAGATTATTATGTATGTGACCTGAACTAAAATGGTTTTAACACCCTCAATTGTTAATATCATCAGTGTAGTTTTTGCATTTCACAAATTCATCCCTGGGGCCAGATTGGACCCTTTTACGGGCCTGTTTTGGCCCACAGGCCATATGTTTAACACCTGTGGTAAAAAGTGTGTTCCTTGTACTGTGATACAACAATAAACTGGCAACACAAATACATCTTAGATATAATGTGAGGTGAATGAAAAGTTTTAATACTGTGATGATGATGTATGACAGGATAAACAAAGAAACTGTATCATATAATCAGTGGGAAGCTGGGGTGTCATCTGATTGGACAACTGTAGAGTTTTTCTGAAGCGTTCATGAAAACATGATTTTGACTAAAGTCTGTTCGACTATTACAATTACAATGCTTGAAAAAAACTCCACAGAATTTACATTTTCACATTATATTCAGATATTAGAGAGAAAAAAGTGAAACAAATATGCTCATTGAAGTGGAAAAGGGTGATGTTATATGGGAAACACTGACATTTCTGAGTGAGCACACAGTGTGCCATAAACAAAAAAAAAATCATAAAATCACATTGGTTTAACCATTCTGGGGAAACCACTAACCAGCTGTAGAGGTGGACACTCTTAGGTCTTATCTTTATCTCATCCAGGTGCTTATCAGCCTGGTTCTTATCAGTACTCTAACCAGTTGTTTTACTTTAAGAATGTTTTTTCTTCATGTTGTGTCATGTTATAATGATCATGAAAATACAACATTATAACTATGATACAGATACTATCGAATATTGAGAAATCTACCCATAGAAAACATTTTGCATGGATTGCTTTTGTAAATACTTTTTAATATCATGTTACTAGACAACTTCAAGTCGTGGGAAATAGGTCTGTTTTTCATCTAGTAAAACTGCTTTAGGTGGAAAAATGCCAGTATGATGAAACATAAAACTAAAGAGCTGAATCAGACAACTTATGTTACACCACAATGTGGTAAACAGGTTAATATTTTTATGTAATGAAACCGCTGAGTGTAGCTGAGGGATCAGTGTCAGTATCATCAGTGTTGAAAAGTTCTGAATGCTCCCCAGACCTTGATGTGACTGGACCTAAAACACACTGAATATTAACCTGAATGAGCTCTGGAGATGCTATTAAAGACATGTGAGACCACATTAGGGACGAAGTGAGGGCTGCACTGTTTTAGGAATACACTTATGAGCAGGAAGCACATGTGCAGCAGTCACATGTTTCCCAGTGTGCATTGGCAGCCTACATTTACACAGCAAGTCAAGAATTCAAGCAGGACACAGGTTCGGATGTCTGCTGTAACATCACACACAAAGTCCTTTTACGACATTAGCAGCCACAAGGTCTATTAATCTCTCCCAGGATCCCTCTGTCCTTCCGTTCATACTCCACTGTAGCATCACTTTCCCCTCGCTGTCGGCAAATTCCACCGTGATTCAATTTCCCCTTGGAAACGAGGTAAGGCTTTTGTGAACCACGCCACTTCTCTTTCACTCGGCTAAGGATCTGGGCCTGGCTGGTACAATAGGGGTCTTTGTAGAGGAGGAAGTGCAAACCTTTAGTCTGAGGAATGCCAGACATGCAGCTCCAATTCGCTGAGCCCAGAAATGTGATCCAGTGCAACAATGGCTGCCGATGGAGGGGGCGCAGTATGTGTGTATGCACTTACAGAGTGCGTGAAAATGTCCCAGAGCTTTAGGAAGCCAACAGCAAAGAATCTGCTCATGCTGCTTTCAACAAACTCATTATGTATCTTCCTCTAAAACTCTTATCTGACTTCCTTCCTGTTGTTCAAAGTGGGTCATCTTTTAATGTGCGGAGCAGGCAGCTGTTCAAATCAACACTCAACAACAACAAAAACTATTTCCCCATAAGGTTCCTCGGGATAAATATTACCAAATTAGATCTATGGGGTCCAACATGTGTCTCTCTGGGAGCCGTCAATATGAAAATGTTTGATAAGATTTTGTTTGAGCTTTTATTTGTTACAGCTTTGGGACATTGCCTGAGAGAGTTGGAACAAACATCTCATACTGATTCTTGAAGCCAGAAAAATAATAAGCTGTTTCCCGGAGTCCAGCCTAAGCACATAATGAATATTTCACAAGTGCAAAGGTGCGAAAATCTGTTTCAACCAATCGTCAGTAAGCAGGGGATTAAAACTGATTGACAGGGAACACTCTTATAATATCCAGTACCTTTGGTTTTGATAATTGTGTTTGGGAAAAGCAGCAATGCACAGACTAGATTTTGGGCTATTTTTTTCTACTCCATTTTCTGTCACTATAGATGAAATCACTGTTTAAAAAAGAATATATTACCTACAGAGAAAGAAGAACACATTTGCTAGTATCATAAAGATCCATAAAGAAAATGAATGTAATAAAACACTGACTGGTGAGTTCAGTGGCGCAGACTGTACACCACTTCTCCTTTGTACATCGGTTTGTCCTTACAGTTGTTTACATGCTAGTGCACCTTTTCTTGACCTTAAAGATTTTTGTATTGAATGAAATAAGGAAAAATCCAGTGAAGCTATATAAGAAGAGAGTTGCCACATATCTATTGAGTATTATCATTACTGGGTTCTATCCACATACTGTACTGATAGAAGGAGAGTAAGAAAATACCGATGCACTTAATATAGAGTTCGTGATACTGCATTGATTTCAAGCATCAAGAGGCAGTTGAGTTTTCAACATCAGGAATGAAAGGAGCTGTTATACTATGCCAACATTCCTAAACTCATCTTTTTTGTGATGATAATAAACAGTCACTGATAAATTGACTCAGGTTCCTCTGAAGGTAACTGAACAGGCTTCACCAGTTTCATTACTACAGACTGATGGATCCATTTGACCTGCAAACAGGCAGCAATAGGATGCATTACCAATGACTGGTATGAGCAGACATTGGCTCAAGAAATTTAAATTGCTCACGCCTATTAGTTTGATGTTCATTTCCAGATTTATTGCTTTATTAGTTTGAGTGTGACTACAATGTATCTCCTCAGGTATTCATTATTTTTTCTACAGTGCTCAGTTCAGCAGTAACAACCGACTAATAGTTATTTCCAGATATGCAGGCAGGGATATTACAGCTTTTCACTGTTTATTGCTTATTGGTCGCACCAGGTCACCAATTCTTGCCATATACTGTACACCTTTATCTGGTATAAGACAGTATATGTGTGATATACAGAGTTAACTATCTCAGTGATTTTCTGCAGTAAAAGACTGATATATCTGCATGCTTGGCTCTGAAGTTTTGTGAATTTCTTCTCATGAATATAAGCACATGCTTGAGGCAACCGAGCACAGATCTGCAGGGGTCACCGTGTTTACCCTCACAGCCGCTCCATCTGTCCTTCGATCCGACCCTCAAACACCCTTCTAGATAATTTCGACAAGCAGGCGAGCATGCAAACATCACAAACCACTTCCTCTGCCGGTGGAAGATGTGTGAAGCATCAAAGGCTGCGCCCCAGCCCCATCTACCCCACCCCGAGGCCGGGAAGCAAAGCAGGCACAGACAAGCCAGGGTGGAGACAAATGAAGGGATTTCCAACCAACTGGCATTTACCTTAATGACCTAAATGAGTCTGATCACCCTCCCTTTTACAAACACACACACTCAGCAGGCAGCTCATTAGGCCACTCATCTCTGCAGAACAAAGACCACCAGGGAGTGTAGGTGTGTGTTTGAGAGGAAGGGGGATGGAGTTGGTTGGTGTGTTTGTCTCCATCTATGCGTCCTGGTCTTTGTCTGAGTGCATGCTGGGGTCAAACACACACACACACACACACACAC
>JAPQRQ010000013.1:13422183-13435488 GCA_037367365.1 Apogon talboti | reverse complement strand
CGCAACAGCTGGCTGTCGGCTCGACCCCGCCCATCGCACCCACACACACGCAAACACACACCACATGCTCGCACACACGCAACATACGCCTCGCTCACGCCTGACTGCTGTGCTATTCACTGCTCAGGCATTGATGGATGGGAAAGTGGGTTTGTTTACCCACACACACTTGAGCACACACACACTTGGGGGATGCAGCAGCTGGTTTGGACTCTGAACACAAAGTCCAACCAACAAGCGATTAAAAGCATCAGGACACGTGTTGCACAACCCAACTTTCCCAAAAACACACAATGCAAAATTTCCAAAGTGTGCTTTCCAGATGTGTATGAAAACGATTCAGTCTGTCATTATCTTTGCTTTCCTGTTTCTCCTTAAGACTCCATAAATCAAATCTTTGATGCGAGTCTTTGCTGTGATACACTTTCCATGTAGGTAAAAGGTGAGGCCCTGCTAATCTGTGTCTGGCTTGTAGGTAGACAAACTCAGGACTATGAGAAAGGATTAACCCAGCTTTATTGATTAAAATGGGTCACAGATTACATTTCATTATTAAAAAAATCCAAGCCCAGGCCTCATTTATATCTTGTGGAGAAAATACCCCATATTCAGATAGAACCAATTACAGAGCCCTACTTAGTTAACACTAATCCAGTTTCACAAAAACTAGAGCGATTTACAGTCAAATGTCCCAAGGGAAGGGGTCACTGAGGGTTTTTTTGGCCGAGTGACCCCGCCTGCAAGCCTACACATGCCCTGACATCTCACCACACTCACTCAACATGAGTTCAACAGGCGAGAAAGTGTGCTATTGCTACAAATTACCTGATGTGTCCCACAGACTGAGCTCGATCCGCTGCGTGTCGATCTCAAAACTGGCCGTGTAGTTTTCAAACACTGTGGGGACGTAGCTCTGCAGAGGAAGCAACATTAGTGCACATTAGAGGCACAGCTGGTGGATGTGGATGTTTATGCAGAAAATTGGCAAAATTAAGCTTATATAATAAGACATGGCACAACAACATCAAAACTTTAACTTGAGCACTGACAATGCAGCAATTTTACCACTTGTAGACCAACTACTAACATTAAAAATACTATTAAGTATGTCCCCAACAAGTACAGAAATGCACTTTCAGTATTAGCTGAAGTAACTTGTGTCTTTCCTCATCAAACCATTTGTTTCTTTAATGTCACACTCCACTAATAAAGGCTAACAAACCTTATTTTCAACCTGCTAAAGTCTCCAAATCTTGATATGTGCAGAAAATGTCCTAAACTTGGCCTACACATTGCAACACAATTATGACTGCAACAACAAATTCTGACCTTAAACCACTGTAGTCAGGACTTTACCACCATTGGACCAATTATTACCATGAAAATACTGTTAAGAATGTCCTGAGCAAGTATAGAAACGCTCAGGTTTAATCATCGTAATGTAGTACTTTCATCATTTCAATCAAAACATTCTAAAGACGAGAATAATTCTATTGTTCTTCAGCAACTCCTTTCACACATCCATGTCCACTTTAGCATGAGTTTTTTTCTATGTCATTCTCCACTGATCTGGTGGTAAATAAAGTCCCCAAGTGTTGGCATTTGCAGAAAATATTCTAAACTAAGGCTACACACCGACTGAGGAACAGCACATCTATGATTGCAACAACAGATCCTCAACTTAAACTATAAAAATGCAGTACTTTTATCACTGGTAAACCACATATTTGCATCACATTACTACTAAATATGAATAGGAACACAGGTTAAAATGTTAAAATAATGCAATACTTTATCACTACCGTCAAACAATTACCAAAGTATCAGCTTAAAGTATTTCTATTTTTCCTCAACCATTTTAACACGTTTTTAATGTCATTCTCCACTAATCTGGTGTGAAATAAACTCTCCAACTAAGCTTAAATACTTCTTCATGTCACAACAATGACTGCAACAGCAAATCCTCAACTTAAAACATGATAATGCAGCACTTTAACCACAGGTAGAACAAATATTCGCATCAAAATACTATCAGGAATGTCCTTACATCACTATAATGTAGTACTTTTGTTTCTAATATTAAAAACATTATGAAGTCTTGAGGTAAAATATTAGTTTCATCAGCCATTATAACACATTTATGTCCATTACAACACTTTGCACTAATAAGCTTTATTTCCAGCCTGGTGGGGAAATAAAGTCTGAAAGTCTGCATTAAACCTGCATAGTGACTGCAACCACACATCTTCAACTTAAACCATTCTAATGCAGCACTTTAATCACTAATAGTGAAATAAATCTCGTTAAATGCACCATAATGTGAGAGGCATCAGCCCATCTGACACATCTACGTCCATCAGAGCAGTTTTTTTTTTTTTTTTGCTGATGCCACTCTGCAGAGATAAATCAGACTGGTGTTGATCAGCCTTTGCAGGGTCTCACCTCAGGGAAACAGTCCTTGGCAAACACGTGAAGCAACGCAGTCTTCCCGCACTGGCTGTCCCCCACCACCACTATCTTACACTTCACACTCTGACTGGGATCCATGCCGGATTTCAGAGAGAATTTCTGACACGGGCGTCTCTCCTTCATTGATTTCAAAGTGGATTAAGTAGAAAGAAAAATGAGTCCAGTGGCGCGTCTTTCTGTGTGAATCTCCGAGAATAAAAAGAAATAAAAAACAGAGATGTGTATGAAGAGAAATGGAAGAGACAGATGCGTTCACGGTGCGTCCCTGTCGGTCCGTCTGCGTCCCCCCGGTGTCTTCGCCTGTTCTGAGCCGGTAAATGCCATTTGCCTGTATTTATAGCGTCGCGGGAGCCAATCGGAGCGTCTGGACGGGGATGGTCCTTCCTGCGAGCCTCCACGCAGCAGCATGAGGGTCCCGGGCTCCAGCAGGGCGCCCCCGTTTGGGCTGCGCGGACACCGCACCGCAGGTTCCGGACACTGACCACAAAGACGTAAATATAAGACCAACCTGATCCATCACACACTGAGAGGACAGGGGTGGTTTATAGTGTCAGCAGTGTTTCTCATCTGGATGAATTAGAAATCATCTCAGTTGTAAAAGCTTTCTGTTGAATGGATGACGTATTTCTAAAGGTGCCAGTGTCTCCATGTCCTGTCCCCATGTCCCACACCTTATACAATCTTCCAAGGGAGGTTTATGTCTATCTGCGTCTGAAATTTCAATAGGATGTTTGGTGCTGGATTTCAGAGTAAAATGTGTATCAGACTGTTTTTTTTCCTCCGCATTTCGCTGATTGTTTTGTTCATTTTGTTGATTAGTTAGTTAATTTTTATTCATTCTGTTCATTTTGCTGATTATCTGTAATATGTGTTGTTTATTTTGCCCCCTCTTGGTTAATTTTGTTGGCTATTCTGTTCATTTCTGTGCAGTCTTCTGATTATTTTCTTCATTAAATTGATTTTTTTCATTCATTTTTATTATACATGAACCATAGTCTTTGCCCCACATTTGGCTTGACTTGACCCTATAAATAATATGATAAATGATTATTAGAGTAGGGCGGCACAGTGATGCAGTGGGTAGCACTCGTGCCTCACAGCCTGGGTTCGATCCCAACACCTGTCGGTGGGGCCTTTCTGTATGGAGTTTGCATGTTCTCCCCGTGTCCGCGTGGGTTCTCTCCGGGTACTCCGGCTTCCTCCCACCATCCAAAGACATGCACTGATAGGTTAATTAGTTAATCTAAAATGGCCCATAGGTGTGAATGTGAGACTGTTATTTGTCTCTATGTCAGCCCTGTGATGTACCCCGCCTTCGCCCTTAAGTAGATGGGATAGGCTCCAAGCGACCCCCGTGACCCTAGTGAGGATTAAGCGGGTTCAGAAAATGGATGGATGGATTATTAGAGTAAAAGCAAAATGAGTAAACATCCTGTATTCAAAGTAAAGGCACTCAATATACTAAGTACCAAAAGTGCAGAAGCACCCATGTCAGAAGTTTACTGGATAATTATTACTGTTTATCTTTAAGTAAGTATTATTATAATCAAAAAATAATATGTAGGCATGCAGCAACATGAACATGATCTCCAAAAACTGGTATTGGTCTTATAGTATGTTAAATAGTCTAATATTGAATGACCCACAACAGCGATTTATCTGTTATCTGTTGTGTTTTATACCTTTTTTACTTATTAATTTGTGTTCATTCAACAGTGAGTGTGATGAATGGGCTGTAAAGACTGTAAAACTGTTCAGTTATTTGTATAATGAAGCATTCTTGGCTTCCTAAGGACAAAACAGGGATGTCATCTTGCTGCCAGCTTTAGTGCACAGTTCAGATTTACCACTCTGAACTTTTTTTTTGTATAGCTGTTTAATATTTCAGCCAATAACAGGTTCTAGGGTGGAGTTTTCAGGTTTTCCATTCAATAAAAGAACTAACACCTACTGTGAAGAAGTAAAAGTTTTTATCCCAAATCCAACTGAAAAATAAAAATGCACAGGTACTGTATTATCAAGCAGTCATTGTGCAGTAAAATTGACTCTGTCAGTGTTTGTCATATATGATGTATTCACATCACTGCTGCATTAATGTATATATTGCATTTAATTACTGTAGATTGTTAAGGTTGAGTTAATTGGAACTACTTTATAATATGCAAGTGATTGGCCTCTTCAGACTGACTGTTTGAGATCAGATCTCTGTCTGATTCAAGATCATCATATGGACCTCATATGCACTTCATTATACACTTTAATCTGCTCGGCTGCTAGGGAATGTCTTTTAAATGGTGAATGTGTTTTAGGTTTGTTTTACTTATAAATGTGTTTTTATGTGTCTGTTTTTTAGATATTTTTACTATTTTTTATCTTATTATTATCTTATTACTGGGACCTGAGTACACGTTTCGTTCTTCATATGCTACATTAAATGAATGACAATAAACAAACCTTGAACCTCGAACCTTGTAAGTGCCACACAACAGATCAAATGTGAAAAAGAATCAGATTCTCTGTTGACACTAAGATGAATAGAGCAGATCAGAGTCATATGAGTAAAAAAGTCAGTTTTGGGGTACTTGTTGTGTTGCTTGTACCGTACATATTGAAAAAAAAATGGATTGGTGACATCGGTAACATCAGTGCATCCATAACAATATGAATCTGCCAAGTAACATGTGTAGTGCAGTAAAAAGTATACCATTTACCTGAGATCTAGGACGATGTGGTACAAGTATAAAGTTACAGAAAAAGCACATCAAATTTGCACCCATATTCCTTTCACCACTGATCAAAAAGTATCTGCATTTATTTCATTCACTAGAATAGTCAAGTTGTGATGACTGTGATGATTTTTATTCTTATAATTGAAATGATCCCTTTTTCTAAATTTGGAACAGTTAATTTTTGGTTCAACTGACTAATTCCTGTCAATACTACTCCAGTTTTCTTACAAAATTAAATAATCTTTGTGGCAAATTCAGAAAAACATGCTTTACACATGGCCTGTGTCTATCAGGACTAGGTGAATGATAAAGACTGTAGCTCGTGTGAAATCAGATCTGATCACAAGATGACAGACACAGCAGCGCTCTAAGGTGATGCTATACTGTATGTTCTACACACTTTCATCTCTCATGAATTTTCAGAATCACAGAGAAGTGCAGAAAATGGAAAAATAAACGCCTCTATAGGATCGATAATGCATCACTTTCCAGGTTTTGTATCTTTCTCCGAGTGTGAGGAGGAGCCCGTCTGGTCCCAGGGCCTCGTCTCTCAGCCCCCGGGCTACATCCCTTTAAACAGCTAATTTTTACAGAAATGGGAAAACAGCAGTGTTCTGCATCAGTTCCCCCCTCTGCGACAAAGTGATTGGACTCTGGGTGTTGCTGGCAGCGCTTTTACAGTGAGACAGCTCCACCCTGCAGGCTGTGTGCTGGGAGTCCCGTCTGTTGTGTGGGAGCTCTGCCTCCAGGACACAACACTGCCAGGAGAGAACACACAGGGGGATTTCAACTCTACAGCTCCGCTATTTGCCTCCGATCTCTTCAGTTGCATTTGACCTCATTCAGATTTTGGCTAATGTGGACAATTACACAGTTTTTACCTGGGTTACGAAATTCATGCTTTGTGTTGTGTTGCTATGACTCACACTGAAAAAGGGAATTGAAAGAACATAAAAAAGGCTTGTTTCTGGGAAATGGGTGTTATTACTTTCTACAGGGAGATATATAACCTTGTCAAGCATGTTTTTCATTTGAAAAGTAATCTTAATAAGATATTGTACTGGGACTAGATTTAACCCTCAAAAACCTAAGTGGCTGCTGGTGCTCAAAAACAGGTTTACCACATAGTTTTTAGAATTAGACAGTGGACAAATGGTTTTTAAGCCATTAATTCTATCAGTGCATTTAAATAATTCAGATAAGATGGCGTTTCTCTGCTTTTCATTGGCATCAGATATGACCAATATGGACATTCAGAGGCTCCACAGTGAACATGCAAAAGCAATGATTCATCAATAAAATCCATGTCGTTTAAAAATGGACAGTGGTTGTGGACATTTGTTTTTATAGTCAATTAATGATGTATTTTTCTGAAAAAGTATTTTTTTCTTCAGTTTTCTTTGCTTTAACCTATTAACCTTTGAATTTTATGAATATCTTCATGACCAGTCAATAAAATACAGGAAAATATCAGATTTTCTCTGAAAAATGCAAAACGCAGAGGATGATATCATAATAAATGCTGATAAATCACTTAGAAAAGGGTAAATGTAGAGAAAAATAAATCAGGAAGTCACCACAAAAATAGTCCTATGACTTTAAGGGTTAACAAGTAACAAGCTACAGTAATGGTTTTCATAACGTCACAGCAGGGGAACTGCATTATTCCTTATTTAAAGAGTGAAAACACTTTCACAACAAATAGTGTATCTTAAATAACTGTTGTCATGGCTTGTAATAAGCACAACGTGGTTAAATTTGGGCATTTTTTTCCAGTCTTTAAGGCCTGTTGTCATCAATCAAAAGAGTTTTTATATTTTTTTTTAACTTAATACAGGACATTTTGGTTAAATGTAAGAAATTCTGGCTTCTTTCTAGTTGATGTGTAACGTTTCAGTCCATTGTACCGAGATTTGCATGAGAAAATAAAGAACCACAGCAGAGCACCACTGAACAAAACCGTATTATCTGAGGTGTTTACACTCACTGTGCCCCCGTGTGCTGTTCGGTGTTGCAGCTTGATTCAGGCCAACTGCATGTGTATTAGCGGCTCTCTGATATCGCCTGCAGCGTTGCCAATCGCACTTGGGTGTAGCAACACACTTTGGACAGGAGAGAGACTGCACAGATTGTCAGGCAACATCACACTGAAACAACTAAGTGGAAAACCCTGATACAAGTCCAATATGCTGGATGCTTTTAGGAGATTCTTGTGTTTAAAGCTTCCCACATTTTGGAACAAAATACACCATTACAACATGTTTCATCCACCATTTTACACTCATCCAACAGCAGACACACTGATAATACTGATATACATGCACATTTCCAGTTAAAGTGTTGCATCTCCTGTTTCTTTGTGGCTCATGAACCATGATGCAATGCAGTAATTATGGATAAGTTTTACTTTTGCATCACTGTGGACCATCCCAGCTTCAACACCACTTTTAATCTTAATGGATGGGGCAATAATACAGAGAAGTGCTTTGGTGCATATCCTTCATTCTTTTTCTGAACCGCTTAGTTCTCAAGAGGGCCATAGTGATGCTAAAGTCTATCCCGGCTGCCATCGGGCGAAGGGCGAACGTACAGACAAATAACCATTCACACATTCACACCTATGGGCCATTTAGACTCGTTGGTGCACATCATCTATGACAAAGTAACAACATAAACAGATGGTATGTGATTTTAATACTGGAACAAAGTTAATTTAGATTATTTCTAGTGACTTTTAAAAAAAAATAATAATTTGAAGTTAGACTGGTTTAAAAACTTTTGTATGATAGTGATATGATGTAGGTTTTAATTCACTTTGAACAGAGACAGCCAGTCAAAATGTCCTTGAAATGTTTTCTCAATAATAAGTTTAATCAGTAATTGCACTTCAACTGTTTAGATGTGCCCTTGCATCTCTAAACGTTTTACTCTTTGCTCAGTCCATCCCATTATGTTTAAAATCAATTTTCTGAGCAATTTCACGTCATTGATTGCAATCTCAGATGCCATATTTATAATCGTGGTGATGCACAGATAGTGGCTGCATCATATAAATTACAGTTAAAGCTATTTTGTACTAGAATCTGTGCTTCTAATAGAGTAAATGTATGTACTTTTGCCTCCTATGTTGATTGCCTGCATTTCCCAAAATGCCATGTAGGGTACATGCTGGCAAGTCAGACACAAGAGTCATATCTCAGTATAGAAAAGGCTAATCCCAACCAGCCTTTATGTTTACATTACATACTGGCCTTTAGCCTCTACAGAAACAACAGACGTCTAAGTGACATTTATGCCTCTGACTGAAATCAGAAAATAGCTCCAGATGGACATTTAGTAGATGTTAAACTGGGTCTTTATGTTGATGGAACTGGCAGACAAATGCAGTTACCCAAATACTGTAGGCTACATGGCTCCCAGAATAGAAATGAGGGTACCACCTGTTTCTGGTCACATGCCGCTGTCGACATCCTGTACATGTTGTAAAATTCCATGAGGACATGCATGACGACCACCAAACCAGAGCTCATTTTCACACTCAGACTTTCACACATTATATGCACTTACTGTATTTCTACATCCCATCCATGCTCTTTTAAAAGTGGCCTGAATGCTTCACATGTCACTGTATATTTGGGGGGAATATGTGGGTTAACGGCACATGCACCTTAGCATCAGCTGCATTTCAGCTGCGACATAAAACGTCAATAAGCTTCGATACTGAGTCTCTCCTTTGGGGATCCACCACTACATACTGAATGTACTGTAGATCTTCACTGCCTGTCACATACAATCAAATACACTGATGCCCTTGAAAAATAGAAGAATGTCTGCAGCTTAGATATGTGAAACTGTATCTTTTAATTTGTAACTAAATTATTTATAAAAAGATAGTAATGATGTGTGGTTTGTATTGTCATTAATGTACTTTTATGGTTAATACTGGATGACCTTGGTCTGAATCCCCATAATGCTTTATTACACAACTAGGTCAGTCTCCGCCTTCTGTACCTTTTAATGTGTTTAAAGCAAGATGAACAACGTTTCACTGTTGGCACCCTGGTTAATGTTGGAGAACACTAAACTGGTTGCAGATAGTTTCACAGCTCCAAGTGATTTGAATTATTCATACTGAAAATACCTCAGAGCAGCAATACTGTAGTTTCCAGTGATAAACTCACATCCGTGTGTGTTTTGTTCGGCAAACACCCAGCATCATCGGTGATATCCAGCGCAGTTCAGGTCTGGGTTACGCACCACCGCACATAATTCTCCGTATTCCTGAAAGCTTCTTGGAGCAGCTAATAAGAGGGATTCAACAAAATGTGGCAACAATTTCCAGAAACACTGCAAAAAATAATGCTAAAAGAATGTTACTCATTGGACAAACAGGTCACAGAGTGATTAGGAGTGAGTAACAAATCATGGAAAATGGTTTGGTTTGTGGTGCTGTGTGTGAGCCAGTGGGCCAGTAGTGCTCGAGGTGTGTGACAGGTCTAGGTCAGTGGGTCTGAGACACCCCCCCACCTCTGCCTCTGCCCTGACAGCCGGCTGCCCCACAGTTATCTCTGTCGACGTGCATTCAATCAGAGGAGCACTGACATTTACTGCTGGGGCAAACACAACACACATTCCCGTGTTTCAGTTTGAGAGGGATTTCCTCGACGGTTAGTCACCATGACTGGGAAATTAAGGGCAGATTCAAAACAATTCATGGAGAAAAAGGCAAGCATGTCTCTTTTGTTTCTTTTGTTTCTTCTCATGTAAAAGCCTGAAAAGAAATGGAGGCTGTGCTCCAAACAGTACATTACCACTTTATCTACAACAGGCATACACATTCTGACCCAAAGTAGTAACTTATACATAGTATCTGACTAAATCTTAAAGATCCCAGGATGTAAAACTACATCAGTGACACCACAGTATGCCACTAGAGTTACCTGAATGATATACTGCATCCCATAGTGCATTGCGGTCATCATCTTCTCTACCGTGGACAGTACAGAAATGATAACGCAACAGGAAATGATTTTTTGTTCCTGTGTCACATGGGTTTCCCTCTCCCCTTTAAGATCCTATTGGAAGATTCTGTCTCATGCATGTGAATGTGACCACAGATCCTTTTGTCTTGTCGTCACCAAACAAAATATTGGACCAATTTTGCACAAGATACATATTTCCTGACTTTATTTGAGGCCTGCCGCTGTCTCTTATTCATACTGTTGAGATATAGCAACCAAAATCTTATATTTAGGAGGTAAAATGATTATTAAACACACTCATTTTTATGTAAAGCAAGCCGATATTCACCCATTACAATCATTACAGTGAGCTGTTTGGTTAAGAGTGCCAATTGTCTCAATGTCCAGCACACAGAGTACCTAATAGGAGTCAATGTACTGTACAATTACCTGGTACCTGGTGACGTTATTATGTAGAGGATAACGTAGTACGAGTTGGTTATTGTGGAACACAAAAGCCGTCCCATTTCCTGTGTTGTGTGCTTGTTTTTGAGGTTTCTCTTTTTGTGTTTCTTATTTTGGCCCCTCCTCCAGCCCATTTTCCTAACCCTAACCAGAAACCTTTCCATTGTGTTTATGCCAAAACATACACACTGAACTATCGATGTTCTTTGTACTAACTTGTGAGTTGAAAAATGACACCTTATGTGCCCAGGTGTGATGCTCACACAAAGCATTATTATTAAATTATGAATAGATTTAGATTTTGCCAATGACTATTAATTCATACCTGGTCTGGCTCCTTGCTATATAACTGAAATGACAACCCTCTATGTTTGTGGCATTAGATCCGCAAATCAGATCTTGTCTAAATTTTAATTTGGTGTAAAATTTGACCAAATAGGCCTGACCTACCTACTAGGAGAGAAGGCTCACAGAATCAGTAAGCTCCTTTAAATCACATATATACTCGCTTATATCCATTTATTTGTGTTTTTTAGCTTATCGTTTGCCTCCTTAAGTTGCCTTGTATCGTTTCTGACTTCATGGGTTTTATTTGCTTTATTTTGCTACTGTCATTGCTTTCATTTTTTTATTCATACTTCCATTGCTTTTACCCTCCTGTGCCTCTTTCTGTATTTTTCACTGTATTATTTTGACCTTCTCACATCTCAGTGTTTTGTTGACATTATCTGCTGTGCATTTAGCAGATATTCATCCACTTGTGTTTGACTTTATCATCAGTGACTGCAACTGTTTGACCTTATGGTTTTGTGGTTTCTGTTGCATCAGTTAAATGTTTATTTATTTATTTATTTATTTTTAAACTGTCAATGCCCTTCAGAAACATAATTTTTAAAGCTTCTCTAGAATTACTAATGCAGATTAAGAAATGGAAACGAGCTACTAAAGTAGTTAACACTAGGTAGCAACAAACAGGTTGCATCATACATGAATTTGTATGGAAAAATAAAACTTCTGTTAATGTTTCCTAACAACTATCGGGTAGTTGTTTACATGGTGACTCAGTGTTCCATACTGCAGACATACTGTACGTTGAATATGGCATACTGCACTACATTCTACAACAGGAAGTAGCATATGGCTTACCATGTAATTCCAGTTCAGTACTATGTGTTCATTAGTCAAATGTCCAAGACAAAAATTATGACAAGTGCCCACACATGCATCAATTTGACCCAGAAATACGCAGTCATTTACAAACCGTACTGCCCACTCCATCACATATAGCTCATGTGCTGAAGGCTTTCATTAAATCTTCAAAGTGCTGCTGTAAAATAAAATACATTTTGTTAAACATGAGATGTCAGAGAGTGGCTTGACCTCTCGTGGTATTCAGCCTAACTAGCCTTCCTCCCAGCTCTCGGCCTTGATCTCTGGCTCTCAGCAGCGGGGGGCTGCAGTTTGTAAGATCTCCACTTTCAGGACAAGGAGAGATGTTATTTCACACCACCTGTGTCAGTCACCGACCCTTTGAAAGACACGTGTGAATACTTGCTTATGCATCTTCACACCCTGATTCATTTCTTTAAATGTAGCTTGTTCTGTTGGAAAATAACATTTGTGACATCACCATAGTTACTCTGACATGATGCTGGACATATTGCTGTATTTATCATAATTACTTGAATTGCATAATAGCAACATCACTGATAGTGTGAAATCACTGCATTGGCATGACTGATGTAACTGTAATGTTTCAGTTTTAGCTTCCATCATCTGTCTTATCTACTGAATAAACATAAATGGAATTTTTAGCAGCAGTGATGCCAGAAGAAAAAATATCTTTCTCTACCGTGGTGAAACATAAATAACATCCAACAAGTTTATAATGGTTTGGCCTGAAGTCAAACATATGTCATCATTTATTTGACTCTTTATCTTTGCTCCATTGGTCTTCTGTTCTAAAGATGTTGAATTTTACAACTCTTTTCTATTTCCTCAAAAGCTTATTTTCGCCATCTCATTAGACACCAGTGAACGGATCCATTCAAACATGAGTCAGGATCATCTACAGACTTATGTGATATGCCACAAAAGTCTAAGTTGTTAAGGAAATATCAATTTGTCAGTACATTTCAATTTTACAAACTAATACATTTTTATCGACATGGGTCATCTTCTCACATATGCATTAACTCATCACTCATTACTTACATGGAGGCTTGTTTGGGATCGCTCACATACTGTAAGTATTAAAACACATTGTGTGCAACCTCTAGAGGGCGTCACAAATCCAAAAAAGTTCCTATTTTGGAATTAGCTGAACAGATTTGTACCAGAATCTTTTTTGTCTGATCCATGATCAGTAGATCCGTAAGTTTATGAACGATTGTTGAATGTGGACATGGCCTATAAATCTCAATAAATCAACAGTGTTGGGGAGACTTAGACTACATATAGTTAAACTATGTAGTTAAACTACATTTTGCTGTAACTTGCTGGTAAATAAACTACATTCATATTTTGTGCTGCGTCAAGTAGTTCAAGTCCTTTTTAGGCAATTTTTTATTTTTACTCAGTTTGCAAACTACAATTTTGGGCAACAACATACAATGAAGGGTTTTTTACCTCCACCAAGGAGGTTAATGTAATCACCGGGGTTTGTCTGTCTGTCTGTCTGT
>JAPQRQ010000013.1:13348676-13408472 GCA_037367365.1 Apogon talboti | reverse complement strand
AGCTGATCATTAATTGAACCAGGTGTGCTGGAAGAGGGAAATATCTAAAACATGCAGGACACCGACCCTCGAGGACCGGAGTTCGACACCCCTGCTTTAAACGTAGTGATCTATGACTTAATGCAAACAAAAGTTGAACTCATGAATAATCTCACAATTATTTATTGTTTTCTGTGTTACATCTGTAATGTATGTATTTATGCACTGTATTATATTGTGGTTAGAGATGTTGATTAATATGTTCTGTCTGTAATGAATGAATGAATGAATGAATGAATGTTAATAAAACCACATAGTCTAGACCAGTGATTCTCAAGTCATCTACCTTTGAACTAAGATTGGGAAATATATCAAATTCATTCAATTAATCAAGGTTTTGTTCTCTGAAAATCAGGAGAAATGCCTAAATACATAAATTGTGAGTATTCGCGTGAAGAACCTTCTGTCTCAACGTAAACTCAAAATGTAGCCTGTTTGCCTCTTGTTATATATTAATTTTAAATCTGTTTCTCCAGTTATATATGGCAGAATTTTAATGTTTTTTTTTGCAGTCTATGTAGACAGAAAACAATCAAATAAAATTGCAAATCCATATTATGCTATTCATAACACAAAAAAAATCAAGATTGATTTTTGAGGTCATATTGCTTAGCTCTACTTGGAATTCATATTTTTCCATGGTCACCAGCCACTTTTATAGAATGTGAATTTATTTTGTCAAAATGAGCATATTAACATTGCGGTGGAAGCTGTTTTGATTCTTGAGGCTTTAGTTTTTTTTATAGTTTTATGGTCTCATGTGCAAACTCAGTCAACCTGAAGCCATTTTTATCCCATTCTGGTAGCAAAGCAAGTAAAATATAGGGAGCCAGGTGTAGACCATCCTTTCCAAAAGTGTGGCTTGGGAAACACAGATGGGGTACAAAAAAACTAAACAAAAAACAAAACTGCATTTAAAGCATCCCAAAAAAAACTATCAACAAGAAAAATGTTTTATGATAGTGCTGCACTATTCAAATGATTGTATCCTGCATAGAAACTAATGTTTGATTGGAAAAAATACTTTCATTCCTCAAGTATTTCAAATGTTAATGTTTTACTGAGTGGAGGAATTTAAAGAATAAAGGAGTATATTACATATAAATAGGATCTACAGTATGTTAGGTCCTATTTATAAAACAACATGAATGTTCTATATCTGCAGGAAATTATGTTGTGATTTATCGAGAGTGACCCACACTCAATGGCCACTTTATTAGGTACACCTTAGTAAACCAGAATACTTTATTATTAATCCCAGGGGGAATTTTTGGGCGTTACAGTTGCTCCATTCATGTATAATAAAAAGTACCAGGAAAGAAACTGACAATACAACAAAAATCTAAAAAATGTGCATGTGTGTTTATTTATTCAATGTCATCATAAGGTGATAGAGTAAATGTTAGTAAAAATGGTCAGGAGCCTTCAAGGCCTAGTGTGAACTGGGTCATAATGGTAAAAATTGGGTCCCCAGAAAAAGACTGGTCTCGACAAACCAGACAACAGGTACAGAGAGAAGAGGCAGCTGAAGACTGAGTGGTACCAAATTATACACGGCTTCTTTTCATGTAATCTGCTTTCAGTGTAATTATGTAAATCCCTCCATTGTGAAGGGAAACTGGATTTCTTGGATTTCTCTGTTTGGTTGCCAAAACAGTAAAACAGCAAAGTTTTATAGGGCCCAATTCATTGCCGTTCTCGATGTGGTGTAATTGAACTCACCGCGATGATGACATGACTGATCTGAATGTGGCCAGTGTCAGGTTTTCTTATTAAACCTGGACTCAAGTCACCGTCACAGTGCGGCATGAGTAATGGCAGACAGAATGGCGCACATTTTCAGTGACAGCTTCAATTTAGAAAATGTACCGTCCAAAGAACCTGCAGCCCCACTTTCACCTGGACACATAAATATATTCTTTAAAACAAGACAGGGAGCCTCAAACGAGCTGCAGCCTCACAAATGTCTCCATGCCATGCTGTGCCGTGTGAGCAATGATCCCCTCTCAGTCTTGTGGTGTCTCTTATCAGTTAATGGAGCTGAAAGACGAGGGCTGAAATTGAGATGATCTCCCAGAAGGCAACAGAACCAATCATATGATAGTTTGGACCAGCTGCGGATGATCACATCTTGATAATAATGAACCAGACTGTGCCCCATAGTAAAATCAATTTTGATTGCTTTTGTTTCTTCTTACTGGATTTCACCTTCCAAGCAGCGCCATCAAACTTTTTCTACTGCGCAAATAAAGACTGTGAACGGCTGCTTTAACCTCAATATTTCCTGCCTTTAACATCTAAGTGATGCTGTACTCGGTGGGTTTAATTCAGTCCCGGTGTGGGGGCCACACGTGGTGTCCGTGTGTCGAGAATTGCAGCCTGCGGTGCCGAGGTTTAACGGGCAATCACATTTCTTCTTCACACCCCACTAAGTGTGATCTTTTTGAAATGGTCAGAGGGGAGACTGATAATTACACTGACACTTCCTGGATCGGCTCATAAGTGAAGGCGGTACAGATGGGGAGGTCTGATGTGAGAATGGAAAAAAAAAAACAGCAGTTGATGTGCAGATTCTGTGCACTACAGTAAACGGCAGGTCACAAAGTAAAAGCTGCACTTTAGGGCATCTTGGGTGTTATTCTTCGTGGTTGACAGATTATTTCCTCTTCTTAACTTAAGGTATCTGTCATTTCAGGAACCAGAAAACTGTTTATGAAGTGCCACTTTTCCATCCACATATATCTTTTTTTCCAAGCACAAGTATGCCAAACTAACCTGGGGTTTGTTTACTTCCTGTCTGTGCATTTGACAGCTCCTGTTATAAGACCTGTTGTGTTTGCAGATAGGAATGATGGGTAAAAATAGGTAAGAACTCCTGTCTGTCCTAAGTTATTCTTTCACCTCTATCCCGAGCAAAGACCAGAATAGATTTAAGTACCTTTACTGCAGTAGTATACTTATGCAGGGCAAATATAAGGTACACTGACTCTTAGCATTAATTTCATTTATTTGCCAATAAAAGTATTGAAACATATAAAATGCTTATAACTGTTGTTCAGTGTACCTCACAAGTAGATGGGAAAAAAAGTGAAGTAGCAAATCTTGCAAAAATAAATTTGTTCCACTGCCAAAACTTTCCCATAACTGTACTTGTACTTTACTTGACTGTTTTTATTTTGTGCAACTTAAGGCTTCTACTCCACTACATCTCAGAGGCAAATATTGTAGCTTAAATCCACTTAATTTGTCGGACAGTTTTACTTCTATACCCTTCATATTCACTGAAAGCTAACGTAGTTTCTCCAAATGTGTTTATTCTGGGTGTTTGTGACAAAACTGAAGGCTAAAGTGTTCCTTTATGGATTTAGAAAATTCTCTGCCTTCTTAAGCTAAATAGACGTTTGAAAACCCCTTCTTGGATTATCAGGAAAATGCACAGTCATTAAGCTGTAAACAAGTCTGATTTCCCATAAAAAGTTGACTTTTTAGAGATACATGCACAGAAACGTCTAACGATCTTGTAGAATTTGATGCATTGCTGCAGATCAAATCTAAACACATCAAATGAGGTCAACCTTAACATCTGAAGCACAAAAATGTGACATACACAATGATACAGCAGTAAAATGAATCCAAAAACATTACATATAATATTAAAACACTAACGGATACATTTTTACCATACGAAAACATTTATGCTTCATATTGTGAGTACATTTTGCAGATAATACTTTCACTTGAATGGAGAAAGTTTCCTTGTAGTGTAATATTAAGTGTTATAGTAATTATATGACTTAAATGCATGATGTGAATGGAGAGGCTTTTTCCATCTCCTCTGCTAATGATTAAAAAACTACTACTATATGCTGACCTTCACGCCCCACATTAAGCCTGCCTCATTTACTTCTTGTCAGTCTGTGTAAATCACGACACAAATAGTTTCTCATTATCAGAACTATGATGGTAAATGTGGTGATTGTTTGCATCTATATACAGTACAAACTGACTGACAGTCTGGCAGGTGAGGATACTGCAGGTCGAATGTGGACATAAGGACAGGTGTATAGGGAGGAGCAGGATCAGGTGACGGAAACATCAGGGACCATGACGAACATAAGTACTATATATTAACCCTTTAGGCGCCAGAGGGTTTTTTTTTTTTTTCAAATTCAATCAATTTTGATCTGAAGATTTCAAAAAGCTGAATCTCATAAGTGGTTAGAGATAAAGGTATACTATAAATAAGAAAAATATTGGGTATACTCATAGATTATGATGGGAGTAAATTTACTCATCTAATTTGCATAATGTGATATCATGTGGCGGCAACCATATTGGATTGTGTATCTTTTAGTAAATATTACATATTTACACAAAAGTGGTTTTTTTTTGTCATCTTATCTTTAAAATAAATGAACTTAAACATTGGACGAATGTAAAACGCAGTAAGTTCTAGTATCTTTTTAGCCAAGTAGCAGATTAGCCAAATCTGTCTTTATCTATGAAAACTAAAACTAAAAAAAAAGCTTTACTTATTTAAATAAACTTTACTTACTTACTAAACCAGCTCGGGACCACACCTTTCAAATAGGATTTTCTTCTTCACCCTGAATAGAAACATGCCCTGAAATGGTGTTAGGATGGAAGGGGCACATTTACTAATGGGACGTGGTAACAGGATTTGTCAACTCTATCTGGAACTATGGTCTGTTTCATTC
The DNA here is from genome assembly GCA_037367365.1 of Apogon talboti. Taxonomy (NCBI): domain Eukaryota; kingdom Metazoa; phylum Chordata; class Actinopteri; order Kurtiformes; family Apogonidae; genus Apogon; species Apogon talboti. Next base: position 13,403,715 of record JAPQRQ010000013.1, on the reverse strand, counting down.
AGTTATGTTGCTTGTCACAATATTGCGACTTAAGTGCTTAAAGGGTTAACCCACACAAATCATGGCGGTCAGTGGACATTCACACTTGTTCTTTTAATGCTTTGCCAATGGATTTATGTTGTGTTCTTGGTAGTTCTTCTTGGTTCAACTGGACTGGTTTCGTTCAGTTGAACTGAGAAGAACTACCAAGAAGGACCATGACCTGGAAAAATGAGAACCTACACAGATTTCTGTTTTGCTTTTGTAATGTGTGGTGACTCATATGGTGATTTTGTATTACTTGACTGCTTCTGTTAAAACATACAGTTGTACCTAAACAGTGGACTATGTTGATTCCTGATCCCTCTCACATAGAAAACTGAAATCCTTGTACCATTCATTTGTGCCCCGTGGGACCTTACCTTGAAAAAAAAGTTTTACAGTCAATCGCGAGAGACAAGTTATTTTTTTAATCTTGTTTATACATTTGTCAATTTAATCAACTTGATATCATGACTCGCATAAATATACATGCCACTTTTAATTGGCCTGTTATCTGTACACTTTATAAGCTTTCCATGTGTATGTTCACACTGTTATTAGCCCCCTGTCCAACCTGAATCGATGCGTCAAATACCACGCACTGAGGGTTAGGGTTAGGGTTGTGTGAGCCGGAGATAGTGGCGTAAATTGATACGTGATCAAATGCCATTGACTAACCTGTGAAAGGTCAAAAATGCGTAGGTATAGCACAACACATGCCATTAAAACTGCAGTGACATACAAGGCCATTTATTGAGATTAGTCTGGTTTAATAGATAATTCAAGAAAGTCAGTTTGTTCAGACTATGAAAATGCGAAAATAAAAACACTAAACACCTGTAAGTCTCAGATGTCATGTCACTGTGACTGTCTCTCCACACTGAGAGTCTGAAAATGTCTCCGCTGCTTTAGCATGAACAGACTGTAGTGATTTTCACCTCTTTTAATTCTTCTTCACCTTGCGCTCATAGACTAAGATATGTGCAAAAGCAGGCATCAGAACTGATGAACTCTTGTGGATGAGAAACGAAATGTTTTCAAGAACAAAACCAGTCCCGTTGAACTTTGGAAACAGCTAAGGATGAGAAAGGCAGTGGCCATTTTGGTGTCAGTGATGTGACTCACATGCAACAACAGATGACACAAGTTAATGGTACGTCACTGTCTATCACAAACTGCGACTTTCTAGGCCCGTGAAACTATCTCTATCTATCTAAGAGACAAACATTCAAAAAATTATTTTCTCTTCTCTTGTCATTGTCTGCCACTTTTCCAGTTAGGTCCAATGGGTCACACTGAAAAGAGCTGAACTTTGGCTGTGAATATATATGTGAATTTTGAGGGGGAAAAAAGCTACACAACTACTGCATTTAAAGCAGTGACAATACCAGAGCTCAGGTTTGCTTGAGTTTACAGATAAAAATAACAACTAGGTGAAAAAAAACATGGTTGGAGATAAAATAAGAAAGATAATAGTTAGTTTTGTTTTGTTATTCTGCTACACATTCGTCCCTAACCATCTTTATCAACGGTTTATCCCTATTTAGCTTTTATATGTACTTCCCAAGAAGAGGTAGATAAATACTGGTCATCTCAGTCAACCTTCAAATATCGAGGTTAGGCTACTTATATAGAAAACTGAGGTTACATTCAGAATCGTGCATTTACTAAATCGATGATAAGTGAATCATTACTGTGAGGCCTCACCTCTGACATGACAATGAGAATGCACCATGAGAATGAGAATAGAAACATAATGGGATTTTAGACATTAATCTTTAGTCACACATACACACAAAAATATTATAAAATGTGTATGCACTGGTCCTGTTTACATTATGGGTCATATGTTAGAAGACCAATTAAACACCATTCATCCTTTTTCCACAGTGACTGTAACACTAACAAACCATTTTCTTGGTCTGTTGCCCTCAATTTCTCTTACATGGCTCTTCCATCACAACTCCCTGATATCCATGCAACATTTTGGCGGAGCAGCAGGGGGGGGCACGACTCATATTTCCCTCACTTTCCCTCTTCCTGGCAGGGTGATGATCTGTAAAGAGAATCATTAAGATGCAATTTGTGGCTGTGACGCACTCACACGCACTGCCTGGAGATGCCTATCCATCACAGACTGTGCCATTCCTCACCATGAGGAGGAGGCCTGCTGCTTTTCTGCCTGACCTCTGACCTCGGAGATGTATGGACCTGCACCACAAGGGCGCACACATGTAGAAACAACGGGTGGTCTGGGGTTGATAGGCGTTGTCCAATCACTGGGCTGATCCCCAGCAGAGCAGTTTCTGATGAATGTCCTTGGTGAGGATTTCTTTCTATTATTTTCATTCTATTTCACCTCTGTTGTCAAAGTCATACATGCGTAATATATTCAAAACGCAATTAACTACCCCTAACCTAATTACACTTTATGAATAATGAGGAGAAAGAAGCAGAGGATGAGAGCAGGGATCATTTCCTGCTGCCCATCTTTAGAAAAAATAATTCACCCCTCTCTGCTTGTTGACCCTCCTTTGCATTCAGCTTTACCTCAATATGCCCTACACACACACACACGCACACACACACACCAAAATAATGGCTAATTGTCCAAGACGTGCAATTAAAGGGGCAGCAGAGAGTGTCAAGAGGCAGAGCCCTCTGCTCGTCTCTGATGAAGGGTTCTTCTTCCCGAAAATCTAATTCCTCCATCCTCCTAGATGTTTCCATTGTATTCATGAGCTTCCCCTAACGACACCCGGTGCTGCAGCTCAGCTACCTCTTCCACTATGTTCCTATGGTAACAAGTCTAGTGTGTGTCTGAGAGACGGGTGATTGTCTGTTTGTGTGTTCATTATGATGGTGAGCCTTATTTTTACATAATGAATCAATTATCATGTCTGTGGCGCGTGCTCATTTGAATAATCGCAGGAAAATGAACAAGCTTGTGTGTTCCCTCTCCACACATGATTTTACTGTGTTCACACGTCACACACTGATCAGGCGTGGAATAGGTGTTGCACTCTTTGTGTGTGTAGGAGAGAGTGTATTATGGGACATCCAACTGACATCATTTGCCTGCCAATCTGCCCCCTGCTTGCCAAACCCTGCCTCCATAATTGCTTCAGTGAGAAGGGCTGTGGCAGCTACCATGTCTCTATTTTTAAACAATTCACCTGAGGGGAGGGATGAAGTGCCATACCGCCCCCTACTGGCCAATACCAACAAGGTAAATCAGACACATTTTCATCTGCTACTTTATATTTTTTCATTTCTCTTCCTTAATTTTAACCTGGCCGTGAATGACACAATTATATTTACATTAGTACATAATATTAATCAATTAGATAGAAAAATTAAGTCAATCTTCTATTAATGAGCCTAAAATAGTACATTCAATTCCCTCACGGTAGATGTTGCACATCTTTTGGATGCTTAAACACTGACAGTTACCCTTGAAGCACACATGTAGAAACAACGGGTGCTGAATAGTTTCAGCATCTCTGAAACTATTACTATCTACAGCCGATGTATTTAAAACCACAATGGAGCAGGAATTTGAGTATGATTTCTTCATTTTCTTCTTTGTGCTAATGTTTTTAATTTTCTTCTATTGCCATTCAGTTGTTTACTGAGTGCTGAAACAGTTTTTTCCCTGTATCTGCATTGACAGTGTGGTGTATTCAGAGCATGTATCAACACAACGCAAACAGCCACAAGTGATCAAAAGCTTCTAATGATCTAAAATGCTGAATAACTTTGTAACCACTAATTCTATCAATACATGTCAATGATTCAGATTAAATGCAGTTTGTCATCTTTTCATGATCATCAGATATGACCCATTTGGACGTTCAGAGGCTCCGTAGTGAACGAGGAGACACATTGATTCACAGATAAATCCCATGCAGTGTGAGAAATTACTGGTTGTAAATGTCTTAAAAATTTAGTTAATAATATATTTTATTGTTTTCTCTATTTTGATATAATAACCTTTGAATTGACTCTTGAATTTTAATGATCTACATTGTGAGTAAATTAAATACAGGAAAATACTGGATTTTCACTGGAAAATGCATAATTCAGAGGATAATATTATAACAAATGTTGATAAATCACTTAGGAAAAGTTAAACGTAGATTACATGTATGACAAAACGTTATTGCAGTTTGCTGTCAGGTGTTTTGCAGGAATATTTGCCTTTCTCTGAGCGGTACGATGTAGTGCTGGTTTGGTGCAAGATTTTTGTTTAATGTGTGGTTCTGAAGAAAAGAAAAACAAAAAACAAAAGACAGAATATAAACGCTGATGTATTTGTTGCCAGTTTATATTGAATTTGTTACATCAGAATAAACAAATTCAGAAAAAAAGAACAAAGAGATGTGATTGTGTGAGACAGGTTGTCATCTGTCATTTTTGTTTTTAATTAGACGTTTATCTTTTGTAATTAAGATGTGCGTAGGTTAATTAAGACTTATTCCTACTGCTGTGAGAACATCATTTGGATTAAGACCTGCTGTTTAAAGACTTAATTATTAACTCATGCACAAACAAAAGAGGCTAAAATGAAGAAAAATAAAGATGATCAGTGTATTTTTTATTCAAGGTGCTCTAAACATTCTGAGTTTTCTCAGTAACAGACAGAAGCTCATGTATTTCTCTTTTCCAGATCCTAAATTAAAATGTAGCACAATGGCGCCACACTGTGTTCAATAACTACAGTGCACTCATTTATTGGTGGTTAATTGTGTCTTCCAGTTTAGTTATTTTATCCTTCAGTCTCTTGTAAAACAGATGACTGGATGTAGAAGGTCCCACGACTTTTATGCAAGAATCCTCTAACATGTACAAACAATCATCAAAGATTAAATTCCAATAATCACAGATCTCGATCACTTTCCTGTTGTCAAGCTGCTCCTCCTCATCAAAGTTTATTAAATGGACTCTCAGGTTTGACTGCCGTAACTCCACCAGAGTCTTAAAGCGCTGAAAAGCCACCTGGCTGGCGGTTTGCTTATCAGTCACCGATATCCAAGTGAGTTCGGATCCTTCAATGCAGTGAATGGATGCGTGAAGACCTTTGAAGCAGTCGTCAAACTCGTCCTTATCGAATGTTTTAATGTACTTGAATACGTTAGAATCAATCAAAGTGCTCTCGTCCTCTGCCGATAGCTCCAAACTATCCGTAGCATCAGTGTCTGAAGATGCGATTTGGAGGAGTTTATCGGACGGCTTCAGATAGTCCGTACTACTGTGGCCCCTCAGAGACTCACTTCCAGTTGGGAATGCTGAAGTCCTGTCTGGTCTGCTGCGTTTTTCTGAAATGCAGTTTACTCCTGGCTGTTTTGCTGATATTTCCTCAGCAGGGAACTGGTCCAGGCCTGATAAGGAAAATGTAATCCTTCCACTGATCTCGCCTAACACTTGTCTGGGCTCGGCCTTTGCCCGCTCACTCCTATATTTCACAGATCCTGTTTTGCCCTGTGTGATTACAGGGGATGGCCTGGAGCTGGCCTGAGCTCCCCGCTCTTCTTTTTCGTACCTGTCCAAGCAGGTAAAGCCTCCTGCACCTGAAATGTCATTGTAAACTTTTTGCCTTGTGGCAGAGTTTTGCGTGTTTGCATTTGAGAAGAGGCTTTGGACTTTTGCTGCCTCACCTGTGCTCTGCAGTGGTGTTGATAAGCTGTTAGAGCCCGCCACTTTCAGATTAGCTTTAGAACCGCTGCAGCTTAGGGAGCCGACAAGCTCGTGATGAGATACTGCCATCGGATTAAGGGGAGTTTCTCTTAGTCTGGCCGAAGCAGTCTGACTTAAGACTGGGGTTTGAAGCCGGCCGGTCTTGCTGATGAGGTTCTCTCTCAGGGCCTGGACGGCGCTGAACGGACCCTCGATCGTAGCTTGTCTCTGCTCAGGCTGGTACTGAAAACGTACTGACCTGTGTGCTGACTGCAGACTACGAAGCACTGATGACTGATCACTTCCGAAGATGGACAGATCGACTGTTGCGCTGGCGACGTAGTAAAACACCTGCAGGATGAAATGAATTTGCATGTGAGTCATCTGATGAAAAGTGATAATAAGCAAATTCATTTCTAAAATTAAGGAGATGCAAGTTATTAATGAGAATAAAACTAATAAAACATCATGTCACTTACTTCTGTGGTAAAAGGGAAAACGGTAAGAGGATAGTCTTTGGGGAACTGTCTGTCTGTCAGGATCTGTTGTTCCTTTTGAATCACCCTTGCTGCATCTATGAAGAGTTCATACAGCTATGTATATTATGACATTTCTTCCTCCAATACAGTTATTTCTCATCATAATTTATCAATTCTAAACCATATCAACCAAGCACGTTATAAAAATAAGTGTTTCATTTACACTTCATTCATCAGCCAATGTGAAATGTTCAGGGGGTTCCCATGGGAACCAAACCTCGTTCCCAAGGGAACTCAATGCAACACAAAAGAGGAAACATGTTCAACAATTTATGCTTAATGGATTACATGAATACTGAATCGTACTCTCACTGGAGATGGTTTAAGGCCTTGATGCATTTGCAATTTTTTGTTCTCTGAAAAAGAAGTACGATGATGGCTCTGAAGGTTCAAACAGTATGTCAGAAAAGACGACGACGTTGCACAGAACACAATAGCATTTCAGAAAACCTGCTTCTGGTAACAGAAATGGTGTGACTGGACAGAATCCAAGTCAATTCAGAGTTTATTCAATAGACAGAAACAGGACACGACATTGAACAACTGCCAAGAAACTGTGTTTAGAGATGCAGGCATGAAAAGTGGTGTCACTTGTTTTCTGGCCCTGCATTTTGATTATTATTGTTATATTTTCTAAGACTTTTATGTATTTTCTGTCATATTTGGTTAACTGTTGTTGTGTTTTCTGAAACGCTCTGATACCTTGGTTCATGCTTTGTGAAACGCTATTGTAGTCAACCACCCTAGAAAATACTTCTTTCCAAAATACTTTGCCCTCTGTGAAATGTTGTTTGGTGACTACTTTTCTGAAGGCTTTTATAAAGTTGAAGTATTTTGTTTTCAAGTTTTCTAAGATGCATTGCGGTATATTAAGAAGAATAAAACTGATCAAGCAGTGTGAAATGTTGAGTTTTGTAAATATTGCGTTGCTTTATATGATGCGTTTAGGAAAGTGCTGATGTATTTTGCTTGCAAGATTCCAAACATTTATTATAGTATATTAGCATGTGATAAAACATGGCGTGAAATATCATTATGCCCTTAAATACTGATACTACGTTTGGAGAAATGGACAGCAGAGTGACATGTACTAAATTATTGTATGTTACAGTGTTTTGAGTAAAATAAACCTTTCAATACCAGGTAAATAGTGGGACTGGGTCACTATATCACAACATGGAACAATGAAAACGTGTTCCACAGCTCTAATAATATAGGGTTAGGGTTGTTATAATAACATAAAATGGGAAAAAATAAATGCTTAACTACTTATTAGCTTGTTTATCGTTAGCTTAAGGGTTAACTTGTGTTACTACATATCTACAAAGCAATGTTTGTCCTGGGTTTTGTGTGTGTTACATAAACCTGTTAATTCACCTTCCTCTCTGTCAAAGGTAACAAACGCGACCCCGTACAGGTCCGTGGGGTACCGGACCACCTCCACGTCCCCTCCGTGGCTCCTCCGGCGGCTCTGGAAGTGTACGGTCAGCTTATCGGTCATCCGGGCAGGCGGCAGCACGTCAGGCACACCGGACACCACCACCGTCCTGCTCTCCTCACTTCTGTCCATTCGGTAAGGAGACATGTCCCGCCGTTTCCACGCTACAAACAAACACGCCCGTGGTTGCCAGTTATCAGTGTTTTCCTTTCACTTTGACTGGAGTACAAGCAGCGTCTTGATTGGCTGATGAAGGTGTAATGACCACTGCTTCCCACTAGGGGTCTCAGTTTCCCTACATTTCACTCAGCTGGAATTTATTGAAAATGACAAATGTATGCAGCTTGAAATTAGGCTACTAAGCAGAGCAAATAACCCTGCAATGCCCCAAAGGCACATGCAAACTTCTTAGCAACATTTTCCAATGAGTTGCCTCATTGATTTGCTTTTGTTTTACTCTTCGTAAAAATGTTTTTCCTCCAAGAAACATTTGCCAACTATAGGTTCTTGTGCGTCTTATTTTGGAAAAAGTTATTTAAACACATGTGGTGCAAACATTTATTAGATTCAGACAGAAAGTCACACCAGAACAGAACACCTCTCATGAATTCACACAAACCAAAAAAATAAAAATGAAGCAAAGTAGATTGACAAACTCGATTGCATTTTTCTTGTGCATATAAACATTTTAATTAAATATAAAAGAAAGCGGCCTGGCCGAGTGCAACAAACAGGTACAGGGGGCTATTAAAAGAAAAATCCAGGCCCTGTCCATTACCCATCAGATCTCCATCTTCTTCGTCACATCAGTGCAAATGCAACATTCACTGTGTATAAAAGTGACTTTAAATAATTAAGGTAGTACATCTATTATTCAGTGTTTATTGTATGGGCTCACATTGTACTAGTGCCACTGTGTGTTATAGTCTGGAGTTTGATGTGAGGGAGCTAAACAGGGGCAGTGAAATGCTCCAACAACAAAAGACACCCATTCATGTGTTTGCTAACATGAAATAAATGTGCCAAATGCTCACGATATTTTTATATGGTGAGTGGAGTCAGCAAATGGGACCAAGCTTTTTATTCAGAAGGAATAAAAAGTAACAGAAAATGAAACATACTCGTATGAATATATAGAATGTCATCATAACATTGTATGAAACCCAAATTTTACATTTTAACAGTGGCTACAGAACATTCCTGAATGTGGAAACATGTCTATTAAATCCTGGATTTGGTGCGGTGACACTAATACACCCACTATTAAAACAACCACAGTGGAGTCAAATATTCCATGTCAGGAAAATAATCTGAGAGCTTGCCAAACATTTTAATTCAAACAGAAATCTCTTTAATAGAGAGAGGTCATCTCACTAATAGAGCAGACATGTTTATAGCAGCCACATTTTACAAACAAAACCGTACTGATATAAGGTGGTGCTTGGCTCTCGCTCTGCACAGACCTGTTGGCCAGAGAAATGATAAAAGAAACTAAAACAAAATAAAAGTGAACATTCATTCTTCAAACATTTGATTTGATTTTTGTTTTTGGACAGAGTCTGGGACTTTAACTGACAGTCCAGACTGAGGCAGCAGAGGCAGGTGGTTGATGTGCATTCAGTTGGCGTCCCTTAGGTACACCAAGAACTTAGCAGCTATGAGCTGGCTTTGTCCGAGTCACACAGCTCCCCTTTGTGTCTGGTACTAGTTCGGAGTTTAAAGGTGGTCTGGGAGACGCTGTGGTGGAGCGCTGTGCTCTGGACAGCGTATCTGGAGGGAAGCATGGCAAAGATAGAGTATGATGACGCCAGGTCACTGGTGTGCAGCTCCCCGCTGGGAGAGTCTCTGATCGTGGTGCGCAACCAGGGCTGATGGTCCGTCAGCTGCTGGATCAATTCGCCTCCTTTGCAGAGCGCTGCCAGGAGGTGGTGCGAGTCTGTACAGCTGATCCCCTCTGGAGGATCTGTCACTTCCAGGATCTGACTGCTCACTGCAGACAAACACAGACAGCACTGTAAGCAGCAGAGCCAGTAAATAAAACAACCGTCATGGGTGAAGAGAAAAATCAGACCTGCACCATCGGGAGGCTTCAATAACCCGCTGCTGTCAGCTCCAAAGCTTTAAGGTGGAACCATGGGAAGTGCAGACCGTTTGCACTGTCTGTTCACGCAATCTTTTACTAACCCTTGTTGTAATTTGGCAAATTACAGTTTTCCATGACGGGTTAAATTTAAACAAAACATATTTTCGTCTTTCATTTACTTGAAAGACTACTTTCATTTGAGACTTTCACCTGACAGCAGCCACATAATGGTGAACTTTCCCCTGACACACTGGGCTGCCTATGAACCTACTCTGTGTTGATTGTACTGGTGAGATTGTTGACAAGAGCACCTGAATAATGCTAAATAAATAAATAAATAAATAAATAAATATCTCGGCGAGTGCAAAAATACGATGTGATATTTGAAATAATCAGCACATTTCAGCACAATATTGCGGGGGCTGCAGGTTCCACAGCCAGGTGCGAAATTTGCCCCGTCTGTAATTTATTGTGCTTACATTCACAAACAGACACTTTTCCACGGCTATAAAGCGCAGCAAGCACATTTTGACACAATAAAACGTGATATGATTTCAGTTACTCTGCTAAATAGAGTACACAGCGGCTGGATTTTATCATGCGAATCTCCTTTTCCATTTTACATCTAAAAGCTAAAGCCCCACATCGTTCCTCCCATAGGTAAGGGTTTTACTCAACGTACACTGTACTGTGTGGATATCTCTCTGTTAAGTCAGAGCCGGTGATAAACTAAAACTGACGAGGTTCACTAAACGCAAGCCTCCCTCTGGACTTCCTATTACCTGCTTCACCTACACTGAGATCTGAAGACACAGATTTTCTGCCGGCCCTCCTCCCATGACTGCTACGCCAAACCCCCAGTGGACCCTGAGGGGGAACAGGACGACACCAGTCAGTTTCTATATAAATCACATTCACAGAGGACAAATGTTGACCAAAGTACTTTGTGGAGACACTGGAGACACAGATACAAGACAGAAATAAAAAAAAAAAGGAAATATAATCATAATATAATTAGAAGGAAAGGAAAAAGAAAAAAAAGTGCAATAAACAGGCAACAGTATGGTTATTTATGAAAATACAATAACCAATGTAAATAAAAAATGTAAAATCCAAATAAAGAATATGTAACAATTTATGCATTAAAGAAGTGTAAATAAGCAGCAAAAATGAAAAGTATGGCTGAAACATCTGTGCATTATATATGTTTTTATTGCACATATTAATCAAATTTGCTCCTTTAAGTGAACACTTCCAGTAGAATGAGGGCTGTGTGTGTGCGCGGAACTAATCAAAAGTGTGTCTTCATGGTAATGAAAGAAGTCAGAGTAATGGTGTGGCTTGATGATGTGATTTTAATAGTCTCTGGACAGCTCTGTGGCATAACACCATTAACGCACGACACTTGTTAATATGTTGAATTTTTTCCACATATAGAAAAACTAAAGAATGTCCAAAGGCTTTTCTATCGAACATGTAAAAATATACTTGAAATCATGTTGCGGGGCGTGTGTGTGGGTCTGACCTGGTGTTTTGTCACCATGTGGGCAGTGTGGATCAGCGGAGGTCTGATGGAGGGTTTGTACTGCAGAGGTTGGCCCAGTAGAGAGTAGTGCGCTTCACCTGAGGCAACACAGCTAATGTTAATGATCAAACATCTATTAGAATCTCCCTTTTTAAAAACACTGCTCTGTGACCTTTGACCCATGTGTCCGACCTTGTCCACTGTGGCAGAAGGCTGTAGGAAGCTGCGGGTGGTGGTGCGGGTGGTGGGCCATGACAGGGATGGGTGAGATGCCTGATGGGAGGCCCTTGACGCTGGGCTGCTGGCCTGGCGAAGGTGTGAGTGCCGGGGACGAGGGCAGGCTGCTCTACACACAACACCCCGGCGGTTTTGGAAATGGAGAGAAACACGAGACAAACACAAACACTTTCATTCAAAAAAAAAAGCCACCTCGGCTTTTTCTTTCTTTCCCAAAGTCATTCTCTTTTTCAAGTTGTTGCTTTAATGTACCATTCGATCCCCATTAGTCCCCCTAATGTACCATTACGGACTAATGCTGAGGACTATTTTCTCCTCATTTTCAGGTTACGGCAGCAGTGGCTTCATTCGCTGAGCCTATTTGCTACGACATTTAACCTGACGGCAGCACCAGCGAAGCAGGGTTTGGCTCAAGGGGACGATTCTCACGTCAGGTGCTGTCACACAACAAAAGTAAATTAGCTTTAAAATTGCTTTCTTGTGAGCGCCTTAACTTTCTGACACGTTCCATATTATCTTATGTGGCAAACATCAACTAAATTTATAATTAAATGTAAAACTTTTTGGAAATTACTGTTGTCTATTTAGACCCTCTAGGCCACCGAGCTAATTACATCTTTTCAAAACCATTAGAAGAAATCAAAAGGTTAGAATTACAAACTTAGACATTAACAGGAAAAAATAATTATATTCACAGTTCATGCTCAGTGCCCCCCCCCCCCCGTTGCTGATGCACACATACGGGCAGCGTTTGTACCTGGGTGTTGTCTGGAGGCGGGGGGAGCTCGGCGGGCCTGCGGCTGCGCTGGTGTTCAGGGCCTGGGTGTTTGTGGCTCGGCTGTTTCCTCTGGCAGGGGGAGGGGGCTCGAGGCTGCTGGCAGGGGGGCGCCGTCATCTGCAACATCACCATGCCGCCGCCGGGGGCCGGGGGTAACAGCCCTGCACGCACACATTAAAAAAGGAAAAAGACACAAACACAAGATGAAAGTGAAATGTCTGACACGACAGCGTGGCTGACAAGAGTCAAATTAGGCGAGGAAGACGACTGAGATAAAACACTCCTGTTTATTATTCCAGTTATTTGTCACAGTGTGACAGCTCAAACACACAAATAATCACATTTTTTATCAAGTTCATTTAAAAAGGTACAGTCTGGCATGACAGGAAATATTGTTATTTGCTTTGTCGTTATGTGCTTTTTGTAGATGAAGAAATCGGTACCAGTCTGCTTTCGCCTACGTTGTGGAACTCACTCCCACTAGACTCTGCTGATACCTTTAAGAAGAAGCTTAAGACCCACCTGTGCCGGCTTTTGCTTTTAATTAGTTTGATCCATTTATATTGTTTTTTTATGCCGTATTATTTGTCTTATACCGTGAAGCACTTTGTGACTTTTGTTCTAGCCTGTTCTTACTTGTTGCCTGGCGCAAAGGCTGCAAACGGTGAAAAAAGCAATCCAGTCATCTTATGAAAGCTCACGATTTACAATATTAAAGACAAGATATACTTTATAGATCTGCCAAGGAGGAAATTCAACTGTACAGTAGCACAAGACAAAAGGAATTACAAAGAATAGAAAAATAAAAACAAGATAAAAAAATATAAAAATTAGTTTAAGTGACTAAAAATTAAAAATGATCATTATTATTATTATTATTATTATTATTATTATTATTATTATTATTATTATTATTATTATTAATAATAATAATAATAATAATAATAATAATAACAACAATATAATAATAATAATAATAATAATAGATGACATGTGGCAAAAGTCTGTTCAGAACAGGGTGTGGTTTAAGCCAAGCTGCTGTTACACAGTCTGATGACAGTTGGTAAAGGAGCATCTGAAACGTTCAGTCCTGCACCTGAGTGGGATAATCCAGTGTTAGCTTGATGTTCTAACTATAACTAGCCCAAACTGGCTTCAAAATGGTGGTCCATAAACCAATGGGCAATGTCTTTTAGTTAACAATATGAACAGACAAAATATGAAATAAAACCAGCCAATAGAGTAAGTAAGGAAAACGTCAGACAGTAAAAGTATATCCTGAGAGATGTTTTAAACTAGTGCGGTGAATTTTCTAGTCTCATATCTCTGGTAAACTGTTCCAAAGGGTTTGAGGCCATGCCCCAAATGCCCCATCACAGTTAGTCTTCAGCCTAGAGTGGTTAACAGGGCCTCAGGCTAGGATTAGGGTTAGGGTTAGAGCTAGAGTTAAAAGCTACCTAAGGCCTTGAATGTCTGGATTAAAATTCCAGTGTGGACGTCTGAACTCCATGCTCACTGCGTTGGCCTCTCACTCGATGTGTTGCTGATATGGGAGCGGAGAGGTATGATTACATCAGCTCATCCTTTCCCAGTCCTGCACCTGAGTAAAACTGACTCATCCTATATTAATTCAAGTAAATGTGTTGCGTTTCAGTGCTTTTACTCAGCAACAGATCTCATCAGTGGGGGAAAAAAAAAAAATGTTAGCAGCTGAGCAATTAGGTTTGAAGTGTCTCAATTATAAGGGCACCTCCGTAGCAGCAATAACAGGGTCCATTCCCTTTTCCTGATAAATATAGGGGATCCAATTATCTAATTAGCCAGTGGGGCATGAACGTGACTGATGAAACTTAAACAAAACACAATTTGAGGTAGAGCACATTCGGCTTATGTCGACAACCTTGTGCTCTGAACTTAAAACCATACAGTACATTTACATATAATTAATTTCTGTTGACTTAAAGCTCATATGAGGCACGCTCTGAGTGGAAACTACATCCCAAACTTTGCACAGCCATTGTTGATTTATGAATTATTACAGAGTGATTAATTACAGTAGCAAGGACAATGGATCTTCAACTTAATGTGCAGATTATTTCTGGCCCTGGTCTAGCCAATTAAAAATGTTTACTGGTGACGCTGTAGGTGAGGCCGCTGCTAGACCTTCATCTGACCTCGTTACTGACGGCCTGGAAATGATGTCTCCCTCCGTTGCTCCTCCATAATAATCAGACATGAATAATAAAGGTCATTAGTGAGGAGACTTCCCCACCTGGGCCTCTGGACAGCGATTCCGAGAACCAAAGAAAAGGCCAAATTTGAAAACCATGAAGACCTCGAGATTCTCTAGATCGGGATAGGGATGTCAAATTCATTTTCTTTCAGGGGCCACATTTAGGCCAATATGGTCTCAACTGGGCCGAACCAGTAAAATAAAAGCATAATAGCCTATTAATAATGACAACTCCAAATTTTTCTGTTTGTTTTAATGCAAAAAAAAACCCCATTAAATTATGAAAATATTTACATTTACAAACTATGCCAAACAAAAAAGATGTAAATAACCTGAAAAAAATGCTAATTTCTTAAGAAAAATAAGATAAATTTTAACAATATTATGCCTCAACATATCATTTCTACATGTGCATTACAGATCAGATCAACAAAGGCACAAAACATTTAGTAGCAGGTAGAATATTCTTAAAATTGCACTTATATTTCAGGTTTCTCATATTTGTTCAGGTTTTATTCACATTTTATTGTTAAAGGATTTGGTAAAAGGTTTGTTATTGTAATATTTTCATAATTCAATGTTTTGGTTTTTTTTTTTAAACTAAATCAAAGAGAAAAATTTGGAGTTACTATTATTTATATATAGAAATTTCAAGTTATTTCATTGTTTATTATTATGCTATTATTTTAGTTGATATCATATTGGTCTGTATGTGGAACCTGAACTAAAACAAGTTCAACATCTTTGTTAATATCTTCAGTGTCATTTTTGCACTTTGTAAATTCATCTCATGGGCCAGATTGGAACCTTTGGCGACCTGGATTTGGCCCGCGGGCCGCATGTTTGACACCACTGTTCTAGATATATCTTTGTCTCTGTTTTATCTGGCATTTTTTCCTACTGTTGTGACTGATTTGAAACGATAAAATCTGTATTGTTGTTGTTAAATATCTTTGCGTTCATAAAATTTCCAACAGCATTCTGAATGTAATGTCAATATATTGAGTAGGAGTTGTAGAGTCGACCGTCTCGCTGTTTAATCTCTGTCCACCTCTGGAGGAAGAGGGTGATGTGCAAAACACTTTCACTTATCCAAACTCCTGGGACCCATAATCACCACGCTTCACTCTTTTTCATTTTGAAAATCCAGAGTGTAAATCTAATCACGCATCTGACGCACATACAAAGGCAAAGTGAACCCAGGGAAGATTATTTCATTATGAACCCTGGGTTTTAGCTACGGAGGAATACATTCTGCAGATATTGACACTGAGAGATGGGGAAAATAAAGAATGCCTGAGCGCTTGGCAGTGATGGGGAATCTCCAGGGCGGCTAATGTCAGAGACTGAAAAGTGAATTTTCTCTTCAACATCACTTTTGTGCGTGATTGTACTGCAAAACAAGATGATATTGAGGCTCATTCAGCAAGTTTTTCCTCAAATTTCTCTTATTTTTTCCTCTTGAGTTTTGGTTACAAGTAAAAATAAGACAAATGCAGAAGCACCAAATGTCTGTAACCATCCAATATCTTCTCTTACACAGTTGTCCTGAATGGCAAAAAACACTTGATTAGAAATTTGTAACTGGCAACACCCACCAAAAAAGCACTATATAAAGGCAGGTGCTAATACACTAGGACAGGCCCAATAATTGGAGAGATGTCACCAAAAAAATGGATGTTGTTAAATAGACTTGAAAATAAAGCTATCATTTTTATATTTAGAGGAAAACCAAAACTCATCAATGGAAAAAATCTGTGACGCTGCAAACTAAACTTAAAAGAAAATGATCTAATGTGAACACGGAAGCAAAAAAAATTTTTTTTTTTTTTTTAAATCGCATGATCTAAATCGTCACCCTGTTAAAATAATTGCCTAAGTCACAAAGGCATGTTCGAAAATTTGCCTAAGTCATTTAATTCTCTCATGTTCCATGTTTGACTGACCTTGTTGTTTGTATGTCAATAGGCATCTGTTATACCTGTTTTGATTAAAAGTGTTAGTAAATATCATATATTTAACAAATGGTTCAGGTTTTTGGGTTTCCTGAAAAATCTGAAAAAATGACTTAGGCGATTATTTTAACAAGGCGTCGAAATGACAATTGGATGAAGATACGAAGAGGTGACGAGCTGACATGCAGAGTTCAGATTTCAAGAAAAAAAACCTGAGAGGCTGCAGTGACAGGTGCCCACGCAGACATATCAGTACATCTTAGCTCACAAATGTAATGATCCAAACATTATAATCACTCTGCAACATACATTAATCCACACTTGATTACATACATGTACACCCGTCACACCTATTACATAATTGCCTTATAGCAATTATTTGAGCTAATGGAGCTATTTTGCATAATTGTGGTAATCATCTCCATTCACCTGTATAAAAACAGCTGGAAGAAACCGACAGAATGTCATATTTCATCCCCATTTCCTCATCTTTTTCCACCATTTGTTATTTGGCTTTAAGTAACATGATGTTATTGCACCATTTTATCTTGAAGCGCTTCACTTCTATTGGTACCTGTTGTCATTTCTTTGTATATTTCCTTAACAGGCTTTGCATATTTAAGCTTTTTATGTAAAATATACCTTGTGCATATGATTACAGAATCTAAAAGCTTTTTAAATGGCTATTCAGAAGATATGTATACATGTATAAATAAACAGTTGTTGGGCCGATATATTACAAGTCACAAAACAAACAGCAAAACAGGAGATCTTTCAGAAGAATTATATGTATGGCCATCACCAATTAAAATTTTATTGTCAACCAATGGTATAAGGTATAAATGTGTTTGTTGTGTTCCCAGAATCCATCAAAACACACCTTAGGCTGAAATTTTCTTTGTTTTTCCTGATCTTAGATAAGAAAATTTTATGAGTAATTGAGAAAAAAATATTACTGAGATTTATTTGTTCAACTATTCATAACCTGTAGGACATTTTTTTTTCAACTATTCATAAACTTTAGAATTTTTTTTTCAACTATTCATAAACTTTTCTTATCTAAGAGATTATTTTTTTTCAATTATTCTTACAATTTTCTTACCCAAGAGATTAATTTTTCAACTATTCATAAAATTTTCTCAACTATAAGAGAATATGGGAAAAATAATAAAATATCCCAAATAAGTTTAAAACCCAGTGATTATAACAGTTTAGAGTTCTGAACATGTCAACTCTAATTTACTGAATTTATTTGCTTAAAATTATTGGGAAGGTGACAATGTAAGAGCAGAAAAACAATTCAAATACAATAGACTGAGCTGTGTTGATCTACTGCTTCCTGGGTGTATGTACCAGGCTGGTTTCGGGTCTAGTACCTGCATACTGCTGGCCCGGGTGCTGCTGGGAGACACAGGGGGAGGAGTTCTGAGGAAACTGGAGCTGCTCCATCATTGGTGCAGGCAGAAAACTCACTGTTGAACTGTAATGAAAACATACGAGATGAACTGAGTTTTCCTTAAGATCTCATACCTTATGAACGGGCCTAAAGCTCCAAAAAGTCTTCATTAAATGAGAGACTGAACTGAAGTCCATCTGTAAGGTATGCCGTCTACTCTGTAAGCAACCTGCCTGCAGGGACCGGCGTGTGCTGAGCTACAGCTGGTGAAAAGCGAGCTCCAGGTGGACAGTGAGCCCTCGTGGGAGAAGACTGAGCCGCTCCAACACTGCAGCATAAATCATTTCCACTCCGACTGCCCTACTAAAGCAGCCTCATTTCACAGCTGGGACAATGAGAAAGTGACCTCTCCTGCGCACATTCATGTCTTTGCATTGTTCTTCTGCAGGTGACGACTGCGTATGCGCCTGTGCCCGTGTGGCATGTTTGTTATGTATACGCTTGTGCACAACGCTCCCAGCAGTGCTCCACTCACCAGTATCCAGATTGATTGGGTCCGTGGAGGTAGAAACTAATTACATGTTTTGCTTTCTGTGAACTAGTTCTATCAATCAGCTGTAATGAGAGAGATGCTCCACACTTCTCCACATGAGGAGTGTTATGCGGGAGAAGTGACTAAAGCTCTTCGAGACGGTGTCAGAGTCCACATTCATCAGCTCCTTGTAGAACCAGCTCACTACATGCATCGTAGCAGTAACGTCATTTTTTTCCCCCACAGTGAACAAAGATGACCTTGGCTGTTCGGTGCTTTGGGGCTTCGCCGATCAGGCCTGTTAGTTCTATGAATAAGAGGCACCTTCAAGAGTGAGAAATAGCAGAGGGTACCTGCAAATATGTTTCTGGGACAAGGTACAAGCTAATAATTTGATTTTAACTCAATTACGGCAACTTTAGCTATTAGAAATTGTCGTTGCGAAAGGATGAACATAAATCAGGGAGAGGTTATAATCAGTGTAAATATGACTAAATTTAATTGCAAAAAAAAAAAAAAAGCTACACTAGAAAATACATTTAACTCTTCTTTAATTTTGCAGGAAGATCATTTAGGCCTTTGGACTGATTATCAAATGAATCAATGTAACTCAGATTATGTAGGAATTGATGTGATCAGTAAAGCATGTGAGCATACCAGTGATATTACCTTTAACTGATTACTCCCAGTCCCAGAGGTATTGGTATGCACAGATACTGCAAGCTTTGAATGGAATATACCATAAAGTGATATTTTTAATTTTTTTCCCCTAGGTTTAATATGCGTTCTTGTGACAGTATTGTGACACGAGAAGCACAATACTTGTGAATAAGGACCTGTACGTGGTGATAGAAAAGGGTAGGGTATTTCTTTTTACTTCCTACTCTATCTGCAGTTAAGGCAAAGATTATTTATTCAGTTATAACAGATTATTGGATCTTATCGTTTGTTTCCTTCAGGATATTCCCTACATATGTACCAAATATAACATGAATCAATATAACATTTTTCACAGTATCCAAGCGAAATACGAAGCTTAAAAATCCACGCAAAACATGAGCTGAGCTATACGACCAAAAATTCTATCATGATAAATATCATTATTTCAGTCAATTTCAATAATAATCATGCCAAATGTCAAATCTTTATTTCTTAGCAGTGTACAGGCTGATTTTTTTGTCTTGGGTTATTTGTGGTTTTAAGGCAGACCATTTCAGAAGACAAAACAATAGTTAAATGTCAAAACACAGAATTAGGATTATGTTAGAACAATAAAAAGATGCTGCGAAAATCAGTTCCTAATCTCCAAAGAAGATTATCATGATATAATATAAACATACAAGATCAAATTCTAACATGATAATTACTGTTAATGTTTTATGAAACACATGTCTCTGTCATTAAGAGTCTCATGTAATTACAGTTGAAATCAGATCACTGTAGTTTGGCCAATGTTAGCTTGATATTTGTATTTTCTTTTTTTTTTTTTTCTTTTTTTTTTTTAATGGCACATAAAAGTCAAAAGGATTACTTCACAGCATTACACCACCGATGAGTATCAATGTGTGTATTTTTAAATCAGAAATATAGTAATGCTAATAGTTGAATATTACGTGAACGTGCACATTTTGGTCAAACAGCCTTAAATCTTATGACACTGTCTACAACAATACAGCACCTTAAGGCTCTGGGAATCTAGGAAAACCAATGTAAAAACTGGACTGGAAAACCATGACCATACCTCATGGTGGTGTGCTGGTTGGGTGGGAGAAGGCTGTAGCAGGGCTGCATGCCGGCAACAGCCACTGCTCCCTGTCCTGGCTGGCAGGACACAAACATTGGCTGCTGGTACGTCTGCTGTGGCACTGAAACCTGCTACGGGAGAAAACAAAGACAAAAAAGGCTGTAAGTAAGAGTATAAGGAGAAAATGCTGCTTCACTGTCAAGCACAGATGCTAATATACAGCTATAAATTTTATTCTCCATCTCAACTAAACACTCCTTTAATATCTGGTCTGCGTCGTCATCTTCGAGCTCTCTTCACTTCCTCGACCCTGACAAGAATATAAAGCCTCAGCAAATGTCATTCATAATGAAATAAACTGCAACGCTCCCTTTCAATTTATAACTGCTTATGTTCTAATCTATCTGACACTCGCAGAAAATGCTTACAGAAGCGTTGCATCATCAAAAAAAAAAAAAAAAAAAAAAAATACCTGATAAGACTGCATTGGAGGGTACTGGACCATCATGCCTTGCATCTGGTTTCCCATATTGCTTTGCTGGTTGCCAGTGAGAGCGAGGTTGGGTGTTGGCTGCACGCCCACTACGGTCTGGTAGCTGGACGCTGGGTTTGGCATCACGGCTTGGTGCACTGAGGCAAAATGAAAAAGGCACAGCGGTGTGACCGAATGAAAAGACACTGATATGAGCACAGCGATAAAAAAAAAAGAAAGAAAAAAGACAATGATTCACATGTGTAATTAGCAAGTGACAAAAAAACCCCCAAAAAAACCGCAGAAGATACAGAGGCTTTGATATTGAGATTTTCAAAACTTTAGTCATTTTTAAAGGAAATTTGCTTGTAGAAACGATGCGAGAGCTCAATGACAATAGAGCAGCATTCAGGGCACATCAGAAAGAGAACAATGGACCGAGCTGCAGATTGAAGCAGACTGAAACATTGCGGAAGCTGGAAAGTGCTGATGATAACTGTCCTTCAACTCGCTCTGTGCAGGCTGTCAACAGTAGGTTTTTAAGGTTCACCGACTCAAAAAACACAACAGGCAATTTATTATATATTCAGGTTTATACCATCATGTTACATTGGAGTCATTATTCATTTATTCTTACTCTGTGCCACACAGTATTTTTCCTCTGTTTCTCTATTTAGGTTTGGTACAGCTTCTATTCCAAATGCTGCTAAAAATTACTGCACCTCTCCTTTGATTTTTGTCCTTGTTCTGTTTTCTGACACCAAGACTCAGCTATTGAGTGGGTTTGGACAAAACGAGCCAGAAATCTTGATTTTGTCAGTATTGTTAACAATTCGTGATTTTAGTTTATTTATTTCTGTCAACATAAACTCAAGATAAAGCATAATTCAGAAGTAGATGTGGAGGGACACATTCATTTTGAGTATATTAGAGCAAATGGGTTATAATTAGAATTTTATGGATCAAGAGAGGTTTGCAGAAGAAGTACTGTTGGTTTTACATTTTCCCATTGATGAAAAAAAGCAAAAACAAATTAACTCGATGCATTGCCCATTCCTTCCATTCATTCGCTAAATCACTCAATCTCAATAATAGAAAATATCTATTATTGAGCTTTTAAAAACTTTACCCATTTTTAAAGGAAATTTGTTTGTAGAAACAATGTGAACAAACAGTCACAATAGAGCAGCGTTCCACCACATGAGAAGGAGAACAATGGACCGAACGGCAGATTGAAAGATTGTGGAAGTCTGGCTCGGCTCAGGGAGTTGAGCTGTTACAGCTAAGCTGGTTTGAGGCACTTGGAATAAATGAGAAAGTCAATATATTTGATTTAGCCTGTGGTGGCCTGAACCTGCAACCTGAGTGGCTGGAAAAAACAAGGGCCACTCTAACGAGTGATTAAGTTCAGGGGGTAAACAGAGAATGAGACCACATCTCTACAGCACTTGTTAAAAAGCCATTTGGAGTGGCCTAAGAAAATGACACACAAAAGACGGCGCAAAGTCACACGGTTCTGGCCTGACGCTTACTCGTAGCCGGGGGGAAATCAAGACACTTAAATGTCAAGGTGACAAAAAGAGACATTTGAAAATACTGTCCCCTGCGACACACACAATGTGGCAATCCGAGTGGCAAAGGAGAGGACGTCCTTTTGTGAAGGTGTCTTTACAGTCTGCCGCCCTGGGAGAAAAGTACAACTAGACAATGAAAGTGCTCCGTGAGGAACAAGGGGGAAGACTATTTTTATCCACCCTCGCCTCCCACCTTCACTTACAAACCAAGCATGAAATGACTGTAATATCAAACGCACCCGATTTCATTCTAGCAGCCAGGAGATGAGAGACGATTGTGACTTCTTAAGAAAATTTCTTCAGTGGGAGATAATGGCCGACTGTCCTAACATCATGGCAGAACCTGGACGGTGCACAGCTGACCTTCCCATTTCCAAAACCATCCAGCGAGGAGAGGTTAGGGCTAATTAATTTCCTATCTACACAAAACTGTTTCTTCTAACAGTCTAGTTGTAATGAGGTGAAAATACATCCTGCGGGTGTGAAGTGAGGGGCTGAAAAAGAGACCGGTTCACTGTGAGATTCATAGAGGCCTCTCAGACAGCGTCCCGGCCCCGCATCCCGCCTCTCAGGCTCAAACACTTCCTCTTTGGTAGAACAATCACAAAGATATTACGGAAAAATCTCACAAGACAGTGGGTCTCCTGGAAGAACTAGTAGCAGATTTGGTTTTAAGTGGCACAAATGTTTTTGTCTATTGTCAAGTCCATCTGTACTGTCACCTGGTTCCTCAATAGGACAAACTCATTATATTTGTTCACTGATGACCGATACTTGGATTTTTGGAAATGAAACCTGTTCACAAATGGAATACTTAAAGAGGGCTGATAAAGCTAATAATCAAATCTCACACAAGCACAGAGTTAGTAATGAACATGTGGGTGAATCAAGCAAACAAAGAAAATGGAAACTTGAACCTTGTTTCAATCATATATTTACTGGAATGTCATGTTTATGCCCATCTTCTTTACTTTACTTTAATTTATTACGGATACTTCATTCTTTAGCTGACGGTGTAAATTGCTGCATTTTTTAAAAGGTATTTAGTTTTAAGCTTAATAACTTCTGTCATACAATAGTTAAGCAATAGGTAGATAATGACTAAAAACATGGGACATTTGGTATCTAACAAATTATAATCTGGTGCAGTACACATCACCATTTCTGAGGTTTTTAAATCTGGAAAACAAACTAATCAACCAGACGAACTGTGGCGCATGTCAAACTCTGCAAATGGACTGTAAAAGGCAATGGTAAAGATAAAAATGTTTGCAGAAATTTTCAGTGTTTTTCTTCCAGCCATAACACAAGCCTCCAAGACTTATTTCCAACCTTAGAAAGACTTGTTTTTATTAGATGTCATGCACGATATCTAAGCCTTATGTAGGCTATTACTGTCTGCAGTATTTCAGTGATTTGGAGGTTTTTTCACACTCATTGACCTAAATAACAAAACAGCCAATGTATTTTCAGGTACACATTTTCATATTACACTTAGATTTATTTTTATTTTGTTTAAAATTTGTTCAAGATAGGACTCTCTATTTTTCTCTTCTGCTCTAACTTTTACATGTACAAGCTTAATTTCCTTCCCAAGTGACTATTCTATTGAGCGTACTGTTAAATTGCTAAATATCGGTATAGATGTAGTAGTAATAATCCGTAGAAATAGTAAAAAGGGAGTAAGAGAGATCAATCAATCCCTTCATGTAAAATCCAAAACACTCTCCAGGACTGACCATGATTGAAAGTGAAGCTCTGCGGTGCTGGTGACTTTCTGATGTAAGGGAGAGGAAACAGTCCCATGTTCCTCAGAGAGAATTTCCATTGATAATTTATTATGTGTGCAACCATATTAGTGCCCTCACCTTTACGCAGTCACATACTGTATGTATATTTTTTAAATGAATGCACAAATAGAAGAGGGAAGGCGGCTGTGAAGTAATTTTTTCTGTTTTTCCTGAGAAATAATTGCTGTCCTTTGGCTTTGTAGGGCAGCTTCATTTGTCTGCTGTCTACTCCCCGGGTCCCCAGCAGGGAAGCCACATTTGCAGCCTACAGATGACAGAATAGTGCCGCAGTTACTTACGGAGATGCGTGTGCACCAGTGTGTGTGTGTATGTGCTATACAAATCACAATTGTGCCACCATTACATCCAGTTAATACTGTGTATGCTAGAGAGCAGGAGCTAAAAATCTAAACTCCTGTGGTGAGGAAAAAACAAAAACAGAATAATCAAGTGAATGCTTCCTGGGGAGACATCTCAACTCATAAAAACAAACACACCAGCACAGAGAGGAAAGGGAAGGGAGAAATATTTGTCCTTCGCTACAGCCGTCGGACTGCGGCTAGCGCAGCTCCCTTGTGAAAGAGCACGGCAACAACAAACAAGAATGCCATCTAGGAGCCGAGTGGCCGAGTGGGGAGTTAACAAAGTCTATTGATATCTCCATCGACTCTTGATATAGCAGTGAGGCTGAGCTTTACTCTCGACAACACAAAGTCTGATAATTCTACTAAGACTTGGTTTGCTCACATCAAACATGGGATCTGATTTATCAAACACAGAGTGATCTTCCGATAGGTTGTGGTTTTAACTGATCAGAGGAACAAAAAGGATGACCTGATTTTTTTAGATGTACAGTTGTGCTCCTCTAATGTCACATCCCTAAATTAGATCTGATGATGATTAAGGAGCAACAGAGACTTTTATGAAATGTCTCTTTGTACCAAACCATTCAGATATTTAGTCTCAACTTCTTAGGCTGACTAATTAATTAACATCTAAATAACTGATTAACAATTAGCAATATTTATCTTATTCATATACATTTTTTGCCATTAAACACTGAGGTGCATAAATAAAAAAAAATGCATTTCTGTTTGTCTTTTAAGCAGCCATGACTTAAATAAACATACGTACATTTACAAAGTTATTGAAATATACAAAAAAATAATTACTGCAAAGGACATAAAAACTAAGCAAAACATAAAGAGGACTCAACAATATGAACCAAAGAGACCAAAAGAGCACCAGAATTATATAAAACAGAGGAAAAGTATATGAAAATAATGATGGAAATAGGAAATTTCTGTTCACCCAGCTGTTTCATACAGGTGAATGGTTATCATGATTATGCAAAATACTGATGGTTAGCGCAAATAATTGCTGTAAAGTGATTGTATAATAATTAGAACAGGCATATGGTTCAGTCCAGGTTTTTCTCAGTTGCAAAACAATCTTCCTGTGGTGTTGAATAATTAATTTAAAAATGCCTGATAGATGCAATTCATCCATGTGTCAAAGGAGATTTTGTCTTTTGAGTGGAATATTGAGTGAAATTGAGCAAGTATACCTTGTTGCTGGGGCAGGTTTTGGCTCTGAGGGCAGTTATAGGGCAGCGGGTTGATGGGGGGCCGGTAGTGTTGCTGCTGGCTGGAGCAGTGTGGGTGGTGGGCAGAGGAGCAGTAACATGTGGACACCTGCAAAGAGGCACAAACACGAATTCAAGGACGGTGTGACACATCAGCCAGCTCATTTGAATCCACTTCGCAGCACCAGTAAATAGCAGAAATGAAGGCTTAGTCATAAAGCTGGTTTTCACCGCAGGGGTGACTCATGATGTAGGGCTACTGACAAATTACTGCATGTTGGTTCTGAAGCTGGAAGAGACAGCCAGCAGGATTTCTGATGTACAGTTTCTACAATGCAGGCATATGAATAGGGTTGCAGCAGTATGTGTTACAAGGTACACAGAAAAAAAAGAAAGAAAATAGATGATAAAAGATGTACTTTTGCTCATTTACGGTACCTGAATGCACTCATGTCCACAATTTCTTTTTCACCCAGTCATTCTATGTACAGTTTGATTTATGTATTGCTATTTTTTTTACTTATTGCTTTTATTTTCCAAAGCAAGACTTTTTACACGTTTCCATCACAAATAGCTTCAGTTTTAATCACAAACCTTTGAATCTAGGGGGGAAAAAAGCAATAACTAACAATTATTTTCATGATCAGTTATTTCCTTGATTTATCAATTAGTCCAAAATGTCAGAAAGCTGTAGAAAATTCTGTTCAGTGTTTCCTAAAGCCCAGGATAATGTCCTCAAATGTCTTTCTGGTCTGAAAATATTCAAATATTTAAGTTATTCACACAGAGGAGTAAAGAAAGTCAAAACTATTTAAGTTTATTAAGACCTTATTTCTTAATAAAGTACTAAAACTAAGTAATATTTCAAAGAGTTGGTGACTAATTTCATAATTAATATCAAATCATCTTTGCAGTCCTAATACTAATTGTGTGACAATGTCATGAGAGTGATACAATGAAAATGTGATATATTCTGATGTATTTGCAATACTGTTAAATGTGTCCATTTTGTGAATGTCGCACCTGTTGGACAGGCTGTTGGATGTAGGTGTGTTGTTGGAGGAGGGGCTGGTTCAGCACGGACCCAGAGAAGGCACCAGGCCCCGGGTTGGTGTTCGAATAAGCGTGATTTGGGCCCGGGGTCGGGAGTGGGACAGGCTGACCCGGCAGCATCCCTGCATGTCCCCCCGATGGGCCTGCTACCATGTAGCTGGCGACCTGCTGAGGAGGCGCTCCCTGCAGCACCACAGGCGACGGGTGGTGGTATACAGTCGGATAATGGCGGGCATCTGGAGCTGAGGCGCTGCCGTCGCCAGGTGGTGGTGGCGGGGGCTGCGCCAGACTCATGTGACTGAACTGGGCATTCAGGGCTTCAGGCTGCAGAGGAGACGGAGCTTAACACAACACTACTCTGCACACACTATACACAATTCAGTTTTGACAAGGACTCAAGAGGTAAGTGAAATGTAACAATGAGCTCCACTCTACATATAAACACACAGCACAAGGGCAGTGACGACCAGAACCTGGGTCACTCTGTATTTTAATTTGTCAGCCTGCTCAGTAAACAGGATCGATACAGCTGAACCACCAGAGGACAGACAGCTGATTGCTAAGCTAAGTGGTAAATCAAAGACATTTGTTCCATTGACTTTCACTTGAAGGTTTAAACAAACTCACAGAGTCTATATCTGACCCAGGTCTGCAGAGACTATATGAGTAAAAAGTGAACTATTTATCTACAACAAGTGAGTTCAGGTCATTTTTGACATATTGTTGGAAAAGTAGTGTTTTTAGTCATGGATTATTCAGCTCCAACATCTGGTGATGAATTAAATATTAATGGAACTTTCCACAGGCATAATTAGCCACAGAGGCATGTCTTTCACTAAAACCAGGTCAAAAATGAGGTTAACTGAATGCATGATCTACATATGTGGGAAATGGCCCCTGCTGGATTTAGATACACCTTTCCATCGATAAAAAAAACCTCACGATTAGTCAAATGAGGGAGTACTAAGGTCTGTTTTGAACTTTTAAAGGTGAGATAATATTGTGCTTCATTTCAGACACGATAAAAAAGCACTTAATGTAAGTAGGTACAGTTAGGAAAGGAAAAGGTGGACCTAAGCGAAATATGGACCTGAAACAAACAACACAATGCGTATTTGGGTCAGAATACAACAATGTTCATTAAGTTGTGATTAAGCAGCAAGAAACTATATGATTCACATCTGAGAAGCTGGAGCATCATATTTTTGGAAAATTTGATTAAAAAAATCTAAAAACATGAATAATCTTCTGCTGCTTAAAAAAATGGATTTAAGACACTTCTTGTCAATTTTTGTGATAAACAATAAGGATAAATTCAGAGACATGTTGGAGAGAAAAAGCAAGACCTGTGTCAAAGTATAAGAATAGCTGACAACTTTAAATAAGTACAAATCTGTCAGTTTGACAGATTTCATTGGCTGTTCAGAGAAAAGCCTAAATAAATTTAGGTCTGGTGAGCCAGGTTTGACATGAGATGGAACAGAGAAGAATAATTATAAAATGGAAAAGAAGTTCTGTACCACAGTGTACTGTTGGTTAGGACAGACGGGCAGGAACTGAGAAGGAGGAAGAGGAGGAGGAAGAGGATAAGAGACCGTTGGGTTGTGGACAAGCTCAGAGGACGGCTGAAGAGAAGGACAGATTGGCTGAGGAGGGAAGGACACAAGAGATGGGCAGAAGGACAGGAGATGAGACAGGACAGAGGTTAAGAAAAGGCTGGGACCACGTTTTCTAGGTTTTACTCATTGTATTCTATTGTCACATTTAAATGACTGTTGGTGGTGATGTGTTATTACATCTCTTAGACAACAAACTGCCCCTCTGTGGACTAATTCTGTGTATTGTATGTGTAAATCCATGTGTTGTACATTTCTACTGGGGCTAGGTTGAAAAAAAATCAATTTCTGATGAAAAATTGATCATCATTTGAATGATTCAATATCAATTAACAAACTTATGTGACAGATTTTTGGCGGTTTCAGCTTTAAAACATTTATTCACCTTTGTATTTATTGTACTTGCTAAATGAAATGCACATGAATATACAGGTAGCTCATTTTCAAGTTAGAGGTTCTTTGTATAAGTTGCCACATTATGCCTTGAGAATCTCTTTCATATCCAAACCCAACTAATATTGTTACTGGAATATCTCTTTCTGAGTCAGGAAACGCACTCAAAGGTCCTCCTGAACTTGAAGTGTTAAAGACTGTTTTTTTTTAATATCATTACCTACATTAACTAAAAATAATGGGGTTAAGATAAGGACAGGAACAAATATTTTCTGGGTGACATACGAATGGACCGAACATGCTAGATAAGCCAGTGTTACAGCTGACAGTTTAATCCCGCCCATTTACCTGTGCATGGAGGTGATTGGTTGGCTGTTGCTGGCTCGCAGCAGTGATTGGTTGCTGTGGGGTTTTCCCCTGCTGTGGGCTCCTACCAACAGCGTGGGTGATGGCAGCTGGGTTATAAACTACAGCAGTGCCATCAGGATGGATGAAAGGCTTGCCTTTGAAAGTAAATGTGTAACAGAAGAAGACAAAACAACAAAATTCAGTTAAATCACAGCCCTAGAATTCATGGTGACAGAGAAGGACACACCCAAAAAAAAACTGCTACAACATGAGAGGAGAGTCAACAGGAATTAACAACCCTGGCAGCGTTTGAAGTTCAAAACTGTGTCTGTTAGAACCATAATGAATATTTACAGATTTCACCCATCTGTTCGATGCATTTTGATCAGCATGCTTTGGTCTGACTACTAATTTGACAGACAAACTGAGTGCAGTCCATGCCAACCTGCAATTCTGCCCCAAGTCATGAATATTCATTAATAAAGCATAAAATTACAAGATAGAAAAGTTATTTTAGGGAAATTTCTGTTTGATTTAAAGATGTTCCAGCAGAGTAAAACTGGGTTACCCACTTGGAAACGGAGAAATACTGATTGCTGCTGATTCAAATGTTTCCATGATCAAAATGGAAAAGGGGCTAGACGTATTATATGACCAACCTGTGTGTGGGTTGACCAGGACACTGCCAGGTGGGATCCCTGAGGCTTCCAGTGGCAATACATAGTAATTGGTAGCATCATTGGCTGGTAGTGGCTGTGACGGGACACTCTTGATCATCTCAGGGTGTCCAGAGCCTCTAGTGTCAGCAGTGGGGTGAATAATGGGCGTGCCGGGGATGGTGGATCGGGTTGAGGCTGAAACCGGGAGAGGCAACTGGGGACGGGACAGAGAACTGGACGAGGACCCAACGCTACTACATGACTCTGAACCTGAGACAAAGAAAAACAAAGGGAAGAGTTGATAAAAACCCATCCTGTTTGCCTGTATCAGTATTATGATGTGTGGGGACAGGATGTAGTTGTGATAACTAAGTATAAGTCCAGATACTATGGGTTGTTAAACAGATTCTGTTCCATTTAAAGCCATTTCAGAGCCATCATACACAAAACCAAGGCCCGACAAGTGATGTATCTAAACGGGATTCAGCCATGTTTAATGATATCAAGTACACCTGTGTATTTTCTGCCTTAACATGTCAAATTATCTGTGAAAAACATCTACTGACAGGTATAAATATATTGCTATATCTCTGGATTTTAAAAATGTAACTAAGAACACTGTCAAGGTATAAAAATTACATCTCAATAGGAATAAAATCTGTGTACACATATATACAATACATTAATTAGTTACATAATTATATTCAATCAGGATATGTACTTGCATACATCATTGCTATTCAGTGCTTGGGAGGTTGAAGTCCCTATGAAAAAGCTAGTGGAGTACCATTTGCTTAGGCATATTTCTGCTTTCCCGTAAAAACAATTGAAAAGCTTCATCTTTTCTGATTGGTCAACTCCTCTGTGGAACAACAATCCACTGATAACTCATGATTCATATCTCGCATGAAGGTCCTCTGAACAGGTCAGTAACTTGCAAAAATTATATTCATAGGCGAAAGAAATAAACATGTAAGAAAGTGCTCTGTTGGACACATAGGGAGTACAGGCTTCTGAATTACCTTTTTGAAATTGTTTTCCATTTTTCTTTTTGTTGTAATTGGGTGACAGTGGTGACATTACAACACAGGAGTCACCACATAAAAGCGTTAAGATACAATTGGATTCCATGAGGACATTACATTCAACACAAAATTAACAAATGTCGGCCACAAATCTTTGCATATAACCTTTTAACTAAAAGCCAATGGTGTTTTTGAAGATCAATACAGTATCCTACAGTCTAATATCATGATACCCACATTTATTCAAGAGTGCATCAATATTTCTCCACCCATAAAATGAAACAAGTGTTCTTCCAAAGGGAAGAAAATTCACTGCCGTGCCTCTCTCTAATAATGCTGCATCTCCTGTGGCTGCAGTGGATTCTAGTCTCTTGGTATCCCTGCACCGTCTGTGATGGATTTCTCCCTGAATAATCACCAAACGTTGCACTAAATGGTGAATAAAAAGAAAAGGATATTAAATTTTAGAAAACTGTCAGGAATTAAGACTACATTATGTAACCTGATATTTTCAGGTAGAAATAGCATGCAGCCGGTTGCAAGGAAAGGTTATTTCCGGGCTCTGGAGAAGGGCAAACACAGAGGAACACAGCAACACAGCAAGATGTCTCCTCGGCTTATACTCCCAAAACACAAAGTGAGGGCAGCCAGCCGCCTCATAAACAACTTAAAAAACTGCTCAGGCAAAAAGCCTGCTGTTGCTGCTGCCTCTCGGTGAAAGACAGGGATTGGCAAAAATAGAAAAATGCCAGACAGAAATGGTGGCAGGGAACAAAATGGAGAGCAGAGGCCAACTAAGAGGGGAAGAGAACGCTGGAGGATTTCTCCCCTGCACCGGCTGAGATAAAGACGACAAGCCTGCAGTGAAGAACACGTTTCATCTAATCGCAGCCAATGAAATTACAGATGGATCATATTGTGGAGTAAGCATCCACAGTCGGGGAGCAGCCTTAACTTCATCCTGGTGACGTGCATGGCAATTTCAGCGCTCAGACTTATACATTATGCAGTAATTCCTCACTGCTACATTTTTTTACTACTGCTGCTACAACACTTTTAAAAAGCCTCTTCCATCACCGTGTTGCCGCGCGGTAATTAGTTTTGACAGCTGTCCAGTTACAAGGCGGCCCACAGACTTTATTGACCGCTGCAGGACAACAAGCATTTGTTCTGATAAGACCTCATGTGCCTTGAAATGCCAGAGGATTTTTCTTGACGCTGTATGCAGAATGAATAACACTACATAATTAGTGATATTTACTCCTCAAGTTATGACAGAGGGCATGTTTTAATACAACACAAACTTACTTTTTAATTTAAATAATGAGAAGTCATTCCCTCTGCATTCCAAATTATAATTCAGGTAAGATGCCTTATGTTTAGCATGGTTTGATGATGTGTTCTTCCAGGACCAATGCTGACAATTACTAATCAGGGAAACTGATAACTGATATCTGGACCGAGCGGACATTTGCAGCTAGAACGTAAATCTTTGTGCCAAATTCTTAACATGAACACAAAACTAGAGCAGGCTTTAAAGTGACAAATCAAGAAAAGAAAGTGAAGTTTCACACTAAATTTGAAGCATTATAAATAATCAGTTCTGGTAAATAAGAAATGTTTCCTGACATGTAACCTATCAGATAGTTTTGAGGGCAGGACATTGCTTGAGAGTATCAACTAAACGGAGAGAGGAGATTGTTTCGGAGCCAAAATAGAGCTTAAATTACTTTATGGCATAAAAAAATACGCAAAAATAATGCTGATAAAATCCTGAACATTGCCATCAGCCTCTTATATTTCCATTTCAAGTATAACTCATTGGCCTTCCCCCCGCAAAATAGCTCGATGAGGAATTTTGTAGATGACACAATATTGACTAGTTCACTTTTAAAATGCAAGTATATGCAGTTTTTTGTTTTTTAGAAGCATTTCAGCGAGCAACAGTGTTGTGTAAGTTGTACTTTATACATACTGAGGACACCCTGAAGACTCTTGACTCATCGTTATATAAAATAAAATGAGTATTTAAACACAGATCTTGCCTGTCTTGGAGAGCCTCCCGGTGCTCTTGCTGCTGGCTGTGCTGTCTCCTCGCACAAGGCCGGGGGAAATACCACTGAAACTGCTGGCCTTGGTGATGGCGGGCCGTGGGGCGAGTCGGTTGGAACTATCTGAACTGTCTGTGCTGCTCCACGGCCGAGGCTCGCCATGGCGGGGCAGCGTTTCAGTCTCCGAGCTGCTCTGCCGGCTAGCGCCTGGCCGGCCGGCCCCTAACCTAGACACAGAAAACAAGAAAGCTGCTTTTTTTCATGTTGTTCTTTAAGTGTCTTTAGTCATTGTACATTGTATTTTGCTTACCTGAGACTAAAAGTGAGAGTACACTACAAATATACTGCACTATTATGGAATGCTACATTTTTATTAGATTTCTTTTGCCACTTTTACTACATTTCAACAGTGATAGTCTGGATGAGATTCAAATCTAGGCACAAATTTAGCTGTAGTTATTTTAGTTCTTTCAAGTTAAAGCAAAATTACTCATTAATTAACTATGTTACCACAATTAGAACGCAAAAACAAAAGCCCAATACAGGTATATTTCCATCTCGATTATATTTTGAAATGAAATCTGACATCGCCCAAGAGCGGCTGCAGAAAAAAGTAAAGCTTTATTTGTATAAATGATATTGAAAGGCCTTGGAAATTGAAAGTGTGATATGTAGTCATTTTGTAAGAACAAAGTCAGCACATTTATACTCATAAATTGTTGAAATTTAATCAATAAGTCAGAATCCCATTTAGATTTCTTCCCAGCATTACTCTTATATATTGTTTGATGCTGGATCAATAAAAGATGACATATAAAAAACTGTTTCATGGTTTAATTGGCAAGCTTTGGTCTGAATACCCCAGCCCACATGAGGAAGCCTGGGCAGAAAATCCTATTTAACAGAAGCTTTCTTGAGCGGCAAAACAAATCCTCAGATCAGCACTCCTGTTCCTGGGCGAGCTGATTAAGACAGACTACGATTCAAAGGGTTTTCTGCCTGCGGTTTAGTCTCAGAAAGGAGCTGAATGATGTGTGACAGGGTGGACCTACCTGAACATTTGCCGCCTCTGTTGGGTGCTCATGCATGCGTCTTCATCCTGAGCACTGAAGGGAAAAGAGGTATTACAGGACAGGCACTGACAAAATGAGATATCTACCAATTTAAAACATGACAAAGCTGACTAATTGCTCCTTTGACAGCAAAACTATAAAAGTGACTGAACATCATTTCAAGTGCTTATGTAGAATTTTAAAGGATGAAATAACCTACTTTGGCCAATTAAATTACCATTTATTCCCCCTAATAGATACAGCTTTTTAGAAAAAATATTACTAAGTGATAAGAGTAGGAGAGTCAGTGGACTTGTGATAAATGTGGTTTTATGACTTACCTTCTGTCTAGAATGAAATGATCGCCCTGTGGGGGGAAAAAAAATGAAAGTGGTTCAGAAATTTGATAGTACAAATGCTTCTCAATGTTATCTTGAACGTATTTTGCATTTTAGCACCGCTGAAAGCTACGTTAAAAGTTTCAATCAATATCAATATTTGCTCCAGTGTGCCCACTCGCAAGTCAAGGAACAAATTCTTGCCAAAAATGTAGCCCCCAAATCAGAGCAACCCCATTTATGCATTCATAAATCCAGCACTGGTAATTGGTAGCAAAAACTCGACTGAATTTGCACATGAATAAAAATGACACAAAGATTTGTGCAACATGGCCCCCCGCCCCCATCCCGCCTACACAAACAGCTCTCACATCATGTGCAAATATCCTTTCTCTGGCTCGCTGGTACTCCTCCTCCCTCTCCTCCATCGATTTGCTCCTCTTGTCAGCTTTCAAACGCATTCGAATCTGGCAAGGACACACCGCACACACACACATACACACATGCTTCTTTAGCAGCTATGTCAGCGACGCCAGATTGTCCCACTCTTACCAACATGTCAGAAATGAAAGTGACAGCTTGGTGGAAGGAGGAAAAAAAAAGAAAAAAAGAAAGAAAAAAAACACCTACCGTGCTGTCTTCGCGATCAAAGCTGGAGTTGTCTCGTTTGAGAATGTAGCGTTTCTGAAAATCGTCCGCCCTGTCATCCTTGATGTGCTCTGAGAATTTCTGATCGGGTCTGTTGGTGGGGAATTTACACAAGTTTTAGTGGCAGCTTAATTTCAGGCAGATGCTGACAGCAACATATGCCAACCAACAATGAGGGGAGGAAACCGACTTGTCTGTCGACTGATTGCAAGAGCTTATGGTTAAAGAAAAATAACTAGCAAAGCAATAGTTTTTATAATTAAAAAAGGTCAATTCAGCTAACCTACTCTCAACTTCGATCAATCTGAAAACAAATCTGACTCAAATGCAAGTCAGAGGGTAAAGCAGACGCTCACATTCGAGTGTTGGTGGTTTTGTTGATGACCACTGACTTTCCACTGGGGTCCACATTATGATCCATGCCAAAGTAGGCTGCCACGCGGTGTAACAGCATCCTGTGGTAGGACGTCATAGGTGGGAACTTCCTCTCCTGGCTTCTGAAGGGATCAAACAGGAACACTGTCACTATCTCACTATTGTGGTATTACTAAGTAGTAATAAATCAGCGTTTATGGAGAATGTGGAGTGCCACAAGGGTCAACAGTGGGCTCAAAGCATTTTGTGTAATAAAATTATTGTAACTAATTATCCAACAATAAATTATGTACATCGCTTCAGTTAATACATTGGAAAAATCTGCATATGATCATCTCTGTAACTGGGTAGTGAGCCTTGAAACTTCTATGGCACTAAACTGAAAAGATTCAGCATTAAAAAGTATCTTGTTTGGTTCCAAATTTAATTACCCAAAGAGTAAATCTCATTAATGTCAGTGCATGCATGTTTATTATACTGTTTTATTAACCATCTTATTAGAGAAAGGCAGATCAACTTGTAGAAAAAGGATATTTTACAAACTACTGGGACTAGCAGATTTTAGCTCTAATAATGGCCAATAGCTGGACTCAAATGGCATTGCTAACTTTGAGAAAAAAATTATATCTGTAAAAATAAGATAATTAATTTAAATGTGATGTTCGGTGATCCAGACTTACAGTATATATTTAAGTCTCTATTACTTTGACTTTGATGTTTAATGAATCAAAGGTTAATCCGATATCCGCTTTTTGCTATTCAAAGTATCATTATTACATCGCCATCTAGACATGTTGTAAGATATCAGACAACTTCAAGTCATGGTAAACAGGTTTGATTTCGTGTTGTACAACAGGATTGAGTAGACAAAGGCTTGGGTACTGTAAAGTCTTGAAACAGGAAACTTATATCAAACCATTTTATGGTCAGTTTATATTTTTTGTAATGAAATGGCTAAAGAGTGTAAACACTTAATACTGTAATGTGCAATAGATAACACAAAGGTATATAAACTGGTATGAAAGTAGTGTTTACAAATTGATATTAAAGCTAAGGATTCAGTATTTGTACCAATATCAAACGTTTTCAAATGATATACAGTGTTCTGCAGCAGTACATGAATCCGTGGTAAATTAGTTCAATTATTTCAGTTGTTCCATTGGAAAAACTCAAAATTCCAGTCTAGATGAGGTTTGTGAATGAATCACGGGCACAGACAGGGCTACAATATCGCTGGATCACCAGGCAGTGACCTTGTCATGTTACCATGTAAGGCAACAGCTGCCTGTGGGACTGTTTCCAAAATGTTTCAAGGTGCTCCTGAGTTCACTGGAGGGCACTTTAACCCCTCTAGAAAAACATGATTTCATTAGTAACAGTAATCCACACTGAATATTCTATAAAAATCCAAAATGGACTCTGATCATCGTCGCAGTGTCAAAGTTCAGAGAATTCTTATGAAATGATTCCGTGGACCAAACAGGGCTGTAAACTCCACAGAGCAACCATTACTGAAACAGCTGGCACAATGAACAGCTGCATGGCTTAATTGTGTGACTTCAAGCAAAGCCCATCTCAAAGTATGAGGAAATGTCTGTGCTCGTGTTCAAGAGAGCTCTGTTATCTCAACTACGTGAACTGTAGGAATCTGTGTTGACAAGTTTTTCATTCCCGACAATGAATGACGCAAATGAGTTGGCTTGTGTTCGTAAATATTTCTCACTCATTATTGCTGATGAAGTCCAAGATGTCTTGCTCCAGCTTCAGTAGCATGATTCGATCCCTGAAAAGAAAATGTAGACTGCAGGGCTCAGATGTGAAAGGTTTGAGCTTTGTTAGAGAGTTCATTCTGATGTATTTGTTGAGTATACCTTGGATTGCCCTTCAGTGTGTTGACAAGGAACTCATGGAGATCTATGCCTGTTGAATCTGTGTAGTCTTGACTGGAATCTAATCAAGACAAACATGAGTTTTGATCAGTGGAAATGAGTAAACCTTTAAAACTGGGTGTCAAGCACCTCATTTAAAAAAAACGTGCACTACTTGCTATGTTTTTACAGGCAGAGAGATTATCTAAAATATCCTGAATGATGAAACATTGACATAGCGACTAAATATAATTTTCTTGAGAAAAATGAAAATGTTCCACCCTGTTAACTCCCTAAATTAAGGATAAACAGTTAATCAAATGCCCATTGTGAATATTTATATGCAAATTAATCAGTGTGTCACTCAGCCAAGTCAGATCTCAACAGAGAAAACTTCACTTCGGGTGACATTGGAGAGGACTGCGCGTTTTCCGGTCGCGATTAGTAAAGGGAGAAAAAAATCTGATATCTGGCAGCATGTAACAGCACCGGTGAGCGCTGCCAGCTCAACCATTTAAGAAATGAAAAAGTGGTCAGATAACGAAGCTGACACCAAAAAATGTGTTCCTGTGCACCAAGAAAGGATAGGGACCCTTGAGTGGGAGTCAGGGGACATTGGAGCCTCCCCCCTCCCCCCGTGAGTGTCTGGGTTTCTATAATTGGAAGCTGCCTCATCAGTGGTGTTGCTCCACAGAGGGAAGCAGACACCTTCAATCGCCTGTGGGAATCCATATAATTGCTTCACACCTTGAGCTTGTTGCAATTAACTGAATCACGCCAATTATCAGCCCATAATGAGATATCATTTAAAACAGAGAAGTGCTTTTGGACAAACTGGGGGGGACACACTGCCCTGAAAAAAAAAATGTTTAGAATTGAATGTTCCTTATGACATGGTAAAGGATATAATTATTAGAAGTCTGTAATTTGGCTGAGTGACATAGATTGTGTGATAAGTATCATTACACCATTTGGCTTCGTTTCAGTACTTGGCCTTCCCTGTCACCAGCGACACAGTCACCAAAACGCTATCAGTACATATTTACAATCTATAAGCCCCTTTTTTTTTTTTTTTTTTTTTTTGGAGAGGTGCACACATTCTGCTGTTAACTTTGCAATGTATAAATTCAGAGTTCTGCATAAGAAGCAGCCCACACATCTTTTTTGGGAGTAAGCAATGTTTATAAATGAGGCCCCAGGTGTTTATGATGTAAAGAAAGCTGAGGCATTAATGGAAATATTTCAGTGCGGCTCCTGTTACTGCAATTACAAATCTGTTGGACTGACATTGCTCTCACCAGGCTGGTATAAAGGATATTTTTAACCATAATTTGCTACCAAATATGACTAAACAAAAATAATGGAAATCAGAGTGCATAATGAAAATAATTGTATTACAATTTCATGAGTCCTTACCTCTTGACAGCATTTTTCGTGGTGTTTTCTCTGGTTTGTCCACCTTGTCACAGCTGTGCTCTTTCTCAGCTTGGTCTTTTGCAGCTCGTTCTTCCTTTTCAAAGGGCTGAAGAGGGAATCCATCCTGTTAATGGAAGAATAAATTACAGCAATTGATGTGTCACGCTTCGGAGCACAATTAGATGTATGAGCATTTATTATTAAAAATCTTCATGCGTTTGCCACATGGCCCCAAATTAACTGATACGGGGGGCTCGCAGTGGTTCCCACACACGAGTCGAGTACAACACAATTTAAGGTCAGCGCTTTAGAGAAGCTTCAAATGCTCAGCATGACCTAGGTCTGTTATGAGACATTAATTTAGGAAGGAGGCATTAAATATGAGGCATTTCATTCTCTACAATCTTGCCTGGGGTTCTAGGTTAATTAGAGAAAAGCACTGGCAAAAGAGGCCACTGTAAGACACTTAAACTCTACTGGTTTTTTAGTGAAACCTAGACCTTGCCAGTAATATTGCGCCTGCGTCCATGAATTCCAAATCACTATGGCAATTAATCTGCTAGATTAGCTTGTTTTTATTAAACACCTGAATAATACATGAATTTGAGCCCAAAATTAAATAACACAGCACATTTTTTTTTTTACTTAAAATTCACCAGAATGAGGAGCTTGTCGTAATCCCCCCCACTGTAATGATTCCTAAAATCAACTGAGCTCAAATCTGGCTGGAAGTCTGCCGTTGTATTTTGTGAGATCTATTAAAAGTGGCCTTGGTTTACCCCCAATCACGCACTTCCTCATCCTAGTCTGACGGCGCCACACACACACACACCGATACACTCCCACTCACACTCTCGACTCAGAAGTATCTGATTTGCTTTTCAGGCGATTCTACAAAGACTGAAAGGAAAAGCTGAATAGAAGAGAGGGGTTGCCAGTGCACCATAAGTGGATTAAACACAACCCTGCAAAGCTAACATCAGAGAGTCTGTGCATGTGCTTGAAAAGTGAATGAATGAGTGAGAGGAGGCAGCCAGAGTGGCAGGGTGACCTAGTGACGGCAGAGCAGCTCATAACCAAAAGGTCACGGGTTTGATCCCTGTAACAGCTGCGAGGCATGATAATGAGATGCTACATTCTCCATGGTTTTAAGATGCTTGGAATATAAGTGAAAATGTAATATGCTAATGAGGAACGCGACTGACTAATTGCCTGAGTGAGACAGGGAGAAAGAGAAAATGAGTGTCGGTCGATGTGTTGCGGAGCTGACAGTGAGTTTGTGTGTGTGTTTGTCAAAGCGAAAGGGTTTTTCTGGCAAGACGCAGTGATGTTTGCTGCTTAATGCCACCCTCGGCATCACATGGAAGGCGCTTGGTTGATGTGCAGCTGTTGCGAGCTGCCTCATTTGTTTCCTGACATCCATTTACCTCAAGATAAAGGAAAAACAGCATGAAAATGATGGTCTTCTGAATATGTAATGAACATGCTGTCAGTCTAAAACAAAAAGTACAGGCTGCATTCAAAGGCCTTTGACTATCGGCCATTGATTGAAATTGACAGCCAGGCATACAATGCAAGGGCAGATGTAGTTTTTCAGGATTTCAGTGGCGGTTTGGACAGCCCGCTGTTCTTGAATGAGCCGTCCATAGATCCATAGAACCCTTTGTTTATCCTCACATTTGACAGTAGATGGATATCAATTGGATGCTCAGTGGGAGAGGCATGTTTCAATTTTACTCGCAAAACCCACCCCCCTTTATAAAAAAAAAATAATTTTAAAATCAAGATATTTGAAGGGGCATCAGTGATGTTACAGCTGAATGTGTACTCACTAATGTGTTTTTTGCACTCCTCTCTTTATTGCTTTACCTCGCCCCTCTAGGTTAGTTTGCCGCAGAGCTCTGTTCAGAGAAGTCTCGACTCCAGGCCCAATAACAGTAGCGGGGGAAATATCAGGAGTATTCAATTAGAGCGCTCCACAGCTCTCTGTAGCTGACGTGTGGAAATTGTAATTTCCTCGACATGATTGATGGCAGTAATACAGGACGTCGTGTGAGTGCAGACGATGCGAGACTGTTGTGGGAATAACACCGCCCTCTGGTTATGGAGCTCGGTGCTGACTGGCTGAAATGCCTGAAGCCGGCACACCTGTGTGTACGTGAGTGTGTATGAATTCATGCCAGGAGCAGTGCAGAATGGCATGTAATGGAGAAAGTTTGATCAGAGGGGGGCTTTGCCCAGAGAAATAGTGTAAAAGAAGAGTTGATTAAGCAAACTAAAGGCTGGTTCGCGGCTGGAGCTCTATGCTTTCTGTTTTGATGATGTGATGTTTCCATCAGGCTGCAGCAGCCACGTATTTAATCATAACTGTCAGACGAAGGATGCTAATCAAGCAACAGAGGTCTAACTGTTCAACTGTAATGAGCTGAAATGAAGAATCCCAGGGCAGCAATCCAACACTATGCATGTGGGCCTTTAGGAAAATGAACTACCACCTACTGTACATCAGACTGGTCATTATGAGATGACTCAGGTGGATTTTTCAGCCTTTAACTAAAGGAAATTGCGATTCACTTCCTGTGAAGAGAGTCTGGTTGCATTGCATTCAGTGTGTATCTAAAGGGAGGTTTTTACCTGAGGTGCTGCTGAAGGCTCAGGAATAGAGGAAGGAAAGGACTCCTCACACACTGCCAGGCTCCGCACGAGCTTTAGCCTGGTGTTGGACTGGGGTGCAGGTAGGTGGGCACAGTTAAAACCATGCACGCACTCCACTGCATCAGTATAATCACGTCACAGTGACAAGCCCTCACAAGCAAGGCAAAATGAAACTACAACAGCCAGCGAGCACAATCAACTTTTGCAAGCAAATCAAACTTTCTTTAGCCGTGTTTCCATATAACTTTTAAGTGAAATTAACGTGAAGTAAAAATTTAAAAAATTACCATCAGCTGGTTTGAAGTAAATACACCTAACTGTGAAACTGCATAGAGTTACTGGGAGGTGATGACTGTGCTGCAGTCATCCAATTACAATGACTTCAATGTTTCATGGATGGAACAAAAGGAATAATTTGGGCTCTTCAATCCTCATGTAGCTGTTTCAACTCCAGCATTATTCAGGAAGGTGATGGGGAAACAGTTGATCAGTCATGTGAGCTAAATGTTAGCTACGTCAAAAAAATTATTTGGAAAAGGTGTTTAGTTTTTCCATTAAGTGCATTAGTTCTTTTGTGAAAAAGGCAAAACCGATCTCAATGAAGCGTGAAAACTCCAAAATGCACATAAAAATATGCTGATGGAAACACGGCTACTTGTTTCACATTTTAGCTGACGATTCTTTTCCATGAGGACTAAGCTGAGAACTGGTAAGATGACTGTAGACCTGTGGCTGCAGATTGACTCAATTAAAATACAAAATGGGGTGAGCATCGTCACAAAGACCCAAGCCTTCTCAATTCTTCCAGCAATGCAGCAAGCACAACAGAAATGTCCAATTTTCTTGTCACACATAAACAAACCAGACACAACGCTTCATGATCATTCATAAAATGGCATCTAAAGGTATTCCAGTGACGCAGTTTTGACATCTCCAGTAAAACACTGTGCAGGATACAACTTTGTTTGACAGCAAATACAGGTACAAGTTCCAACTCAATCCAAGCAAACAACGCAATCCAAGTGCACATGAAACAGGTTGCAGCATCCTTCATGCATGTTGAGCGTACCGTACCTTAGAGTACTTCACAGGCTGTCCAAAGGTAGGGGAAATGGTGTAGGGGAAAAAGTGCACAGAAATATTAAACAAAACCACAGAAGTTGGGGGGAAAACAGGATTGTTAAAAAAAGTGCAGAGGGTTTGAATTAAATATGAACGGCCTACATTTTGAGCATGCATGCGCCAGCTCTGCAAAAGAGCTCAGGCAACTCAAAACAATTCAAGACAGAAATATCAAATATATGTAATCTTTCTACAGTGCCGATGTTTTAAAATTCATATACTTACATACTAAATTGAAGAGCTCAGAACTAAATTGATCAACACTGATCTGCACAAATAAAGCGAAACATTCTTTTGGCAGCATAGAACCTCGAGCTGAACAATCACCATTTCCGAAGAGCATGAATTAATTTTTGCAGAGCATATGCTACCTAAGTGGCTGCACTGTAGGGCCCCATCTTTACACATGCCGGCACATGTGCACACACTGCAGAAAAACAAAAGGCAGACATTTGGCTGCGCGAGAATCGGGTCAGTTTTATGCGTTGCTCTCAGCTCCATTTAGCTGTCATGTGAATCAGACCCAAGCGCTGGAGGTGAGATGCAGAAAGCAGGGAGACCAGCCGCCCAACAGTGTGTGAGACAGCCCAGTGCCTGTGCGCTTCACGCACTGGTGGCTGTATGTGTGTGTGTACGTATAAACAGAAGGTCTCTCAGTAGCACGCATAGAGGAACCGCGGAAAGGAGGGGCAAGACCTGGCAGGAGCCATTTCAGCCTAAATTGTAACAGAGCCCAGTTCTTTGCTTCCTAATCCCGCCATGCGTGCACACACACATGTGCGCACACACATACACACAGAGCTCTGTCCTTCCCACCTGTCCTCTAAAAATCAAAAGGACAACCCCTCCCCTCCCTCATTGAGCTCGAGGGCCAAATAACAGCTATAAAAAATTGAAATGGACCGCTGTTCGCCCATCTCCAATGCCTGTGACCTGCCTCGCCCCTTTCTATATCAGGTAATATGGATGTAGAGGAGGAAAGGGGGGAGCAGGGGGAGAGGGCTGGGACTGTGAGCGCACCGCTACACCAGCTAATTGAGCGGCATGGGGCCGGTGGGGAATGAACAATGCCGGCAGGAGATAAAGGAATGGGGAAGGGGGAGAGGGAAAGGGCTGAAGTCAGCAGAAGTAGGCCGGCCACCAGCCACCTGTCCTGCCGCAGAGGACAGAGCGGCAGAGCTGGAGGCAGATGGTGGCAAAGTCACCCAGTCTCCCCCCACCCTTTCTCTGTCGGAATGCTTTTCTGCAAGCTACCATCGCCCCCTCCCCTGATTCTTATCCCCCCACCTCACTTTCCCTACCTCTCCTCCATTTCTCCCACAATGAACATTTCAGGCGTTTAACCGATGCCCTCACACACAACGACAGAATTAGTTTCACCTCCTCTGCTGCTGCAAATTACAGGCGGAAAGGTCAGAGGCTTCAGTGCCGTAAGCATATCTTGGCATTCCGGAGACCACAGAACAATTATGCTACGGTGAGTTTGAGGAAAAGATGTAGGATAACTGCTATTAGGCCTGGAAAATGTAAGGAAACAAGTGTCCACAGTGACTACGCAGATCCTACTTTAAAACTGTAATATGTAAGTAGAGGTTTCATTTAGCCACATGGTCATGGCATCATATTCCCTTAATTTTCATGACTATTTCATCAGAATAAAAGGATGAAATAGTATTGAGTAAAAACTCAATACAGGGTGTCCACAAAGTCTCTTTACAATTTCAAAAATGTATTACAAAAGCAATTGATGAGATATTTTAATCAGATTTGTTCTTTGTACTCAGTGGTTATCAAAGTATTTAATCACATTCCACTGGCCCATTTTTCTCCAACGAGAGATCAATTACTGCAAATGTTTACCTTGACCTTTTGACTGAATGTGTGTCACCGCAACTGGATGACCTTCAACCCACCATCATTTTCCAGGTAGATGCTGCTCCACCACATTTGGGACTGCATG
Source organism: Apogon talboti (assembly GCA_037367365.1). NCBI lineage: Eukaryota > Metazoa > Chordata > Actinopteri > Kurtiformes > Apogonidae > Apogon > Apogon talboti. The sequence continues at coordinate 13,359,558 of JAPQRQ010000013.1, read as the reverse complement.
TTGGTGGGTTTCTACATCAAACATTTCCAGACCAGTGGATTGGAAGAGATGGCCTGATTCCCTGGAAACCTCGTTCACCAGATATCACTCCTCTGGATTTCTATGGGGTTATGTTAAATATATCATGTATCAAACAAAGATACGGGACATCAACGACCTGAAGCAAAAGATCACGGATGCCATTACTACCATTGATGAGGCTATGCTACGGCCAGCATGGCAAGAAATCCAGTAACATCTTGATGTGCGTCATGCTGCCCGTATAGAGGTGTATTAAATCAGGCAAAGAAATTTCAATATCTACTTCTCATTTTGTAATGATTTCCACAAATTTGTTTATTCATTTGCTTTAGGAAAAAAAACTGTTAAATTGTAAAGAAACTTTATGGACACATTGTTTATTATCTTGTCTGCAAAGTTGTATCTGAGACATATCAGAAAGAATTCCACACAATTTCTCAATGCAGTTAATTACGTCTATTGTTACTCTTGATAGAGACAACTAATGACAAAGATTATATAAGCTACTGTGTGTTAAAAAGGTACACTGATCACTATCATAAAAGGCTTTGTTGAAACTCTTAAGTAAATGTTTGCAGTTTAATTGAGCTGTTTGGTGATCATATTTCTTAAAAAGCTGCTAAGTGTACAGCAAGACTATAATTTTTGCGTGGCTCCTCCTGTTGTCAAAAGTGGTCACTGCAATAAAATGGCACATTAACCCCGACTCCCAAAAGTTCAGTGTAATGCTGAAGCTATTTGTGGGCAACCATTTTGTTAGCTAATCAAACATTTGTGTGATTTTTCAGTCACAAAGGCCAGCTTGTGTTTGGCCCTTCTTTCTCAGATGTGGGGACATCTGGGCTGAGAGCATCTTCACAGAGCAATTTGCATTATTTTCTGAATTATATAGACATCATTATTTTGAACAAAGCTGCTAATGTTCAGTATCAGCTGAGAAAGAATTACCAAAATGTATTGATGACCACAGTGGTTAATTTGTTGTAGGACACCTGTCTTCTGTCAAATATTAGACTGTGACAATTCTGTCTACTCCACCTAGTACTGGATATACCAGACTTTTAAATAAATACAGCCAGTATTGTTTGAAAAATTGACACATGACACTGAAATATGGCCAGTGGCTCCATATTTTTTTCTTTTTCCCCCTCCGGTTCTGTCAATTGTATATTCTTTTTCTTCTGCCTGTCCTGCTCTCCAGACCTCCCTGCTGCTCTTCTATCCACTGCAGCTCCCCCATGCTGGTGTCATTCTGTTCCTTAGGGTAACACAGACACAGGAAGTTGGTAGATAAGCCAGGATTTGAGCTCCAGATTATCTGCCTGCCTGACTCCCTCTCTCTCTGCCTGCCTCCGACCACAAGGCCAGATTGGCCTGAATCCTATTTTTAGGTTACAGCCAAAGAGACAATCCTTTTTTCTTTCATTGATTTCATTTCCTTGGCCACATTTGATCAGATTTCACATTGTTGATTCCCTTTTCATATTTTACAACAAATTCCTCAGTCAACACAAACTCGTTAGCACCTGTTTAATTAAAAAGCAAAATTAATAAGTGCAAATTTCACATGGTCCCAAAGTACAATTGTTGCAAATGACATAGAGACCTAATTAATTAGCAGCTTCACTGAAACAGATCTCAGCTGCACTAAATACCCAGCAGACCTTACTACTTTAAATGTGCCGTAAAAAACAAGCATAATGCTAGGCTACCAGATTCAAGTTTGAACTCTTTCGTTTCCAGCAGACAGGAGTGAGGAGTCTCACTTTAACTGACCTCGATGCTGTGTCAATTTAGAGTCAAGTCCCACATTATTATTTTAGTCTGTGCAGATTATACTTTTCAGGAACAATTGTGCTGGCTGACGCGATGGGGGAAATCATCTCGAAATGCCGCAGGTGACAGGAGATCCCCAGGGCGGTTGCTGTTTGACGCTGACTGCTAGTGAATTTTCATGGAGGTAAGTGTGGAAAAAGTGAAAATGTTTGGTGAGATGTCAGGAGTCCTCAACTTACTGTGGGTCCATTCAGGCTGCTGACATCTCGAACTTTACTAATTAGAGGTTTGCGAGTTGGACCGAGGAAACCATCTGCGGTAACCATCACTTGATGGATTGCATCTCATGCATTTCTCTAATGAAAGATGTTCAATTGTTCATTACCTGTATGTCCCTCTTATTGTTGGTGCTGTGTTCATCTCTTCTGCTCTGGCTATGGTCAGAAGCCTCTGACTTGGTGGTGTTGTCTTTTGGAGACGATACTCTGTCTGCAGCTTCAGAAACCTTCATCGTTTCACTGTCTACAGTATCGGACATTCTCATCGCAAAGTCTTACTGGGAGATGTCGGTGAATACACAGAACCTGAAAGACAGAAAACTGGTCCATAAGGGTCAGTTTACTTAATGACTTTCAACCACAACAAAAAACCAACATACTTAAGTTTAATCATTTGCATTGACATTCATTAGATTGAGGTGGCAGCCAAACGCCTGCCCTTGTCTGTGGCCCATGTGTTTGTTAGAGGAAAGTGTCTAGTGGCCATTATTTTGGAAGGACACCCACGTATTCACTATTATTTTGGGGAGCTTCTTGTAGCCATTACTCTTGGCATTGTTATGTTGGATTTAGTTTATATACACCATAGGTTTACATCACATTAAATAGCTAAACACCTAAACTAACCTAAACCTTAAAGAAATGAAGCTGTTGTTAATTTAATGATCTCCAACCATACCTGAATACCCAAGGCAGTCCTATAGCAAGAGAAAATGGCCAATCATTTGTTTCCCTCTAAGCCTAGCAGTTTGGCAGCTGTTATATGAGAAACAAAAGATGGACAAATGATTGGACAAAATGACAGTTTGTATCTGCGAGTTCAAAATCTTGTGAGATATTTCTATGATTAGTACCAACAAAATAATTTAAGTCTGAAACTTAGATTTCACTGTCTTGGGGGAAGTGTTGTGTCTTGCTGCGAAAAAGTGTGATAGGTTGGATATTGAAATGTCAGTTGACGTTTAACATAAATAATTATCATTAACAAGATGATTGCTTCTTCCATTTACTTAATGCCAAATGAAGAATAAACAAGCAATGGAATAGTTTTTTAAACATTCAAATCAAAGTAATCATATTTGTGTCTTTTACTATTAAAAACGGGTGAATGTGAAATAGGCAGACATGATATGGCTTAAATATACAAAGCCCATTAATGAAATGTATCCACAGTACAAAATGAAAGTAAACCAGTACAATGCTAATTACACATTGACCTCACAGCAGAATAAGAAAAGGGCACAGCGAGATTATAGCCAAAATATAATAAAAAGTCTAAACATTAAAATACGTAATAAAATAAGTAACTTCTGGTTTCACTTATCCATTTTTAGAGAAGTGAATGGAGATGATAATCATGATTATGTAAAATAATCACAATTATCTCAAATATGCCAATATGATGATTACGTAATAACTGTGACAGGTCTACTGATGACAGGGAATTATTTTAGGATGTAAAGAGCCGCGTAATAACATGTAGTGTGGTTCTATGCACAATGCTGGCACAGCTACAGCGTGCAGCTCTTACTCCAGTGAAGACCTAGATTAAGGAATCTGGTGCAAAGACTGTGCATAAAACATGCAGGATACTTGGGATGATGTTACCTCAGTCCTGCAGGATGAAAACATCCTTTTTGAAATACATAAAAAAAAATCTTGGTGCAGATCCATGAATATGTGCTGCTTTTGCACCTGTGATCCAATGCAGAAAGTATCTATGTAATGCCATGACCTCCCTATGTTGAAGTCATGGTGTGAGTTCATCCTGCTGATATGGCCTAATTATGCAGTCAGGCCCCATGCAGTGAAACACACATGCACAAGAAGGGAGGGCAGACATCTGGTACATGAGAGCTATGATTAATAGGTTAATTAGAAATGGGCTCATCAAGTTCACTGTGCACATCAAAACTGGATCCACACATGACAGCGCTTACTCTGTGCTTGAGTGTGTACGTGACAGGGTGTGTGTTCCAGCCTTCAGCCATCAGAGAGGCCTCAACCTATTTGCTCGGCAGCGATCACAGCCATTTTCCTATCTGATCTCGGAGCAGCAAGCACGTCTGGCTCAAACTTGATTGTTTATCTTCGTCCCAAAAGAGCTGAGACAGCGAGCGGGAGCGGCTCTCTTAAAAAGGTGGCAACCAATTCTTCTATGTCACAGTAATTGACTTCGAGCAAGGTCCGCCAGCCAGACGCGCCACTTATCCATTGGTGTGCAGGGCTAAGAGGTTAGCTAAAATTTAGCCAGTCACTGGAGAATCATATGTTGAATTTCAATGACCTGTCAGAGGTTTGACAAAAGCAACGGCAGCTGCTGCTTTACATTATTTTTACATTCTGAAGGAAAACAGCTTAATACTCCAGAGTGTTGTGCACGCCTTTGAATATTTAGTGTCTGCTCCTGACATTTTGATGAGTGAAGTCTCTTGAGTGGACTGCAGAAGGTTTTCAATATTGGACAGATATTTTCAAGAGCCGAGGTTGTGACGGATAGCTATTTTGTCCCTCACCAAATCACTCATTCTTCCAAACACATTTCATCGTGGGACTAAAATTTGACTGCAGACTTTGATGCATTCAGATTTTAGCATCTCATTCGTCTCTGCGGCTGAGGTGCAGTAATTGCAGCGTGTGCCTCTTTGAATCCCTGATGCTTCCACTGCATAAGTAATATGGATCATCATTTGATCCTTAGTGATACATTAAGGAAGCGTCTGGGAATGGAGGAAGTCGGAAATTGGTCTTGCGCGAGTGAAAATGAAAACAGGCATCAGCAGATATTTTTAAAAAATATTTATGACTCTAATATCACAGTGTCATATTATGGGTAATCTGCTCTGTGTAATGACGGCTATCTGCTTTCATCACTGGATGCTGCTATTACAGGACAGAAGATGCCAGTTCAGGATATGACCAATCATGCCTATTAGAATACACATTGTGTTTAATATGTTTAACCTTCTATGTTTATCCTATTTATTTTAACTTCCTTTTTTAGTGCTTCATGTTAAAAAGAGCAGTAAAAATGTACTTGGTATTTTACACAGTTCATTTAATGGCCGTGTATTCATTTAAGAATATTCCACTATGCATAAAAAGTCAAGGTAGTTTAGAGCAGGAAAAAGCAAATAATATTAATAATTAGAATAATAATCATCATCTCCTGATGTCATCCCTGCCTTTTGCCTAAAAAGAGCTGACGCTGAAAATGGATTACGTCTGTCTGAAACATCTGTCATTTTATTGGAAACTGGGTCTTCATTAGAAAAATTGAACTGACAATCTAAGTCAAAATGATAAACACAAAAATAAATTCATCTGATATACTAACCATCAGCCTCAAGGTAATTAATCAAAAAATGCAGAACTGATCAAACTAGATGTAAAAAGTCTGGGTGATTTTTTGAGCAATTATTTCCCCTTAAATACAACATTTACAGAACAAAAGCCTTATATTAACTCTTAATACTGGTGCAAACTTCTGCTTATACTGATCAATGCCAATAAGGTATTACACTTGTATTTATAAATATCATTTTACTGAAAGCTGGAGATGTTTAAATTACTTTTGAAGAATACACTTATGTGCAAATGTAAAAATATCTCACCGTAATTGTGCGGATGTATTATTTCTCAACTATGAATGATGGCGCCCCCTGTGGCAGATGTCTGAGTGCTGTTCTGCAAGTGTAAAATATCTTGTGATTATGTATTTTTTTTCTTCTATTTTATTTTTTTCCCCATCTTTTAAAGCTTTTGTTTCCCTTTTTTTCATTTTCAGTGACACAGAATGTCGTTCTCAGTGTCAATTACTAACTCACTATGATTCATAAAAATTAAAAAGACAGACATACTTGTTGCGTAGCCAGTGGTGGTTGTGGCGAAGGAGGAAGTGGCTGGTGAAGTCGATGAGGCGGAGCCTACCGATGCCATCCAAGACTTCTTTGCCCATGTCTGCTTCAGCTGCTCCGAACAGCAACCGGGGCCTCCGACACCCTCATGACCCCTGCTGACCTGCTGCAGAGAGAGGCACCGGGTTAACGTGATGGTGTTGAGGGTGAGAGGGGTCAAAGGTGAGGCCACTGACACATAGGTCACATGGACTGACAGCATTCAGGATGTCAGCAACTCTGAAATATTTGTGTGTGTCAGTCAAGAGTGAAAAGTCTGTGGTAAATTGAAAGTGTATTTCTAGGCCTATGCGTGCCTATGTGCCATAAATAATGGATGAGCGCAGTGATGGGAGCGCGGCGGAGGCAACAGGAGAAGGCACCCCTGCCAACCTCGTAAAAACCAAGCATTAGGAATTCACAGAGCAGCAGGGGAAGATAGCATTTCTCAGCTGAAAATCCTCTGCCATTTGGTGGCACATAAATTTCAAATCGTCTGGCATACAATTTTATACCAAATTCCTTTCTCGCTGAATGACAGGGTGATACGGCTTATGCAGGGCAGACATCTGGAAACGCCAACTATAGAGTTGCATTTATTGATAAAACATTGTAGAGGAGGACTGAATAAATGTAATAAAATGGAAAATGATGAGCAAGCGTTACAGCCTTATCTATATTAGTATTCGTAGTCTATTTCTGTTGAACTGCTTTTAAGTTACTCCATTAAAACATGACATTATTTCTTGAATGATTGGCTGTGTATTTTCCTGACCCTTGCTTGTGTTTTTCATTGTACCTCTGTGTTTCCATCAGGTTCCTTCTCATCTAATCTCTGTCTCACTGAGCGGGCAAAGCACCACGTTGACTTTGGCACCCAACAGTGCCAAGACCTGGCTGCTGCTCCCAACCTGGTCTTAGTGCGACCCCTGTGCCAGCCAAAAAGGTCAAGTGGAATCCCTGCTCACTTTATAATCTTCCTTCTCTGACACCACAGCCTGCAGCCAGAGCCACAGACTGAAATGATGATGGGTGGGGGCGGTATGCCATGAACAATCACTAGTTAGTGCAGGCTTTTGTTTGAAATGCCTCACAGAAATGCAAGTAATGTGAGCACTAAGGACCTAAACACGGCCACTTAACCTCATTAAGTGCTACCGTATGAGGGTTGAGATCAAAATACTATCTTTTCTAAGTGACACCTTAGCTCATTTGTGAGGGAAATGTCTACAACAGCCTGTAGCGTTTCTCCCTTCGACTGACAAACATGGTGATGACGGCAATCTGGATGCCTACGGCAGGCTCCACTCATCAATATTGATGTTATTTACATGGTTACTTACATCTCAATACAAAACATAGAACTTACAGTCTGCAGTCGGGTGATTTGCATATTTTAATGGCTAAAAAAAAAAAAATCACTTGTTCTGCCTATACCTACAGTAAGTCTCATTCTGTGGTGCTCCAATAGTAGCGTTAAAAAAAGCCATATTTTGCTCTTTTTTGGGTCCTCATTCTTCTTAAATGTAGCCAGCACTTCATTCAAGGTTGAACAAGTCTGACAGGAGCATCATCTTGGTGCTGTGGTTTGAGGTTTTGCTCTTCTTGCTCTTCATTGCAAATAGAAAAGGTGTCAGTTCAAGCAGCTATGACTAGGAGTGCCCGTTCAATGAAAGAAATGGAAAATGTAGAACCTACTCTGTAATTCAGTTCTGGTCCTGCAGCACATATACACACAAATGTGCACACACAAAGTATAAGAGTTACTCTAACAGCGACGTGGCTGAGCCAGGCCATGGGCACTCCAGGTTTTATGACCAGTGCTGCTGAGCGGGCAGTGCAGCCGCAGCTTAGCTGGCTGGCTTCGGGACTTCACACTGAGCCTGCGTGTATGTGTGTGGACAGTGGTGAAGGCAGACAGATTTGTTGTGATGCATGCTAATAGCGCACTATTCAACGCACTCTCAAAAACATGTTTTGACAGATGTGGACAAAAGGAAACATCCCCATTCGATAGGCGCTTGAGCCCGCTAAACACCCAAATGCAGACACTCTTTCTAACAAAGACATGCAGCAGGGAACTTGTAGAGATGCTCCGCCTGCCTGTGCCTTCTCCAGTATTGTGCAGTAGCTGACAGGGAGTGGTTCATTGGTATTACAGTCACCGCAGAGCGCAGCAACCTTAAAGAGGCTCCCTCAGGCATCGTTCAGTGTCACACCGCCCCTTCACACCACCTCTATCGCCTTGCCCGTCGGCATATCAGCAGACTTACACATATTCAGATCTCGCAAACCTGGCCATCTGTATACAATAAGTATGCAATGCATTTAAAATGCAGATAGGCTTCAAATCCTACAATGAAAATAACTGTTTGCAGGAAAAAAGCAAGCACTATCTAAATTCCAAAGATGGCAATAAATGGGATTATTTTAATAATGTTTAGCTGCATATGCACATTCTCGTCTGCACATATATTGTTGAAGGAGATTAATTCTCGCAAAACCTACAGTGGGGTCATAAGGTTGGCCATCTACCGAACGGAGTTAATCACACAGCAGGCTCTTCACGGACTACTCTCATCGACAATTATGTCTGATGGCAAGCTAATGAGAAATTTCTCAATCACTGTGAAGCATATAAGAGCCCACTGGTGATGGCATGCACACAGGAGCAAGTGAACAGGAATACTCCACTATTCTTTTATTCCCCCTTCACATAAGCACAAACACACACACACACACACACACACACACACATATATAGACACCTGCCTCTCTTGCAAAAGGCTGACCTTTCCCTCCCACACCTCCGCTCTGTTCTGCTCAGCTCCGCATGGATCAGGGCTCTTGTCTGGGCTATAACCAGCTCAACCGGAGGTGAAGGACCCTCAATCCCTCCCTCTATCTGCTACTCTATCCCTAGCTCTATTCTCAGTAGAGTAGAAGCAAATGAGTCAAATGCAGGAGGAGAAGGAAAAAGCCATCACCTCCTGCAGCTTCTGTGTGATCATGAGGAAAATCCTCCAGTGATTTCGAAACATCTGCGCAAAAACCAGCATCTTTCTTTCTTAAAATCTCATCTTATGTGTAAACAAAAATAATAATTCCCTTCATTTTTGGTGATGAGCTTTTGCAAATGTCACATAAAGACGACAACCGTACAAGCAGTGCCAAACAGCTGGGATATTGTCTGCAGAGATGTGGAATACTAAACAGAGGTCTTTTCACTGTGGCAAAAGCAGAGACACAAATCCAATAGGTAATGCCATGTCTGTGGGTTACTAATTGCCGGTTCATGTTTTTGAGTTCTATTAATGCAAATTTCAGCCACAAGAAACCACACGGAAAATGCACAGATACATTAAATGGATACAAAATTAATTACTGACTTCAAAAAACACACTAAAACATACATTAATCTGAGTTGGCTCGAGCAGTACGCAAGTTGTGCAGATAAGCACCTTGGCTAATAAAATCAGGCATCAAATAAACAGTTAATTGGGTTACTAATGCTGGTTCACACTCATGGCACTGCAATAAAATTGATTTCAGTGTTTTGCTTAACTGAGTAACTAATCTCCCATTTTCTAGCCATTTCTGCTAATTGCAAAGCAAGGAAAGCACTGACAGGGGAGCTATATAATTGGACCAGAAAACGATTAGTGTAAAGCCTATGAAATTATATCACTTTCATACACAGCTTGGCTCAATTTCATGGCGACTGAGGCAGTGTCAGTTTAAGGAACTGCTTGTAATAGCTCAGACTGAATTAACAGAAAAAAACATAAACAGGCACAAATGAGCTTCTAATTGCACTGCTCACTCTGCCTCCAGGTCGCACAAGGCGGTGTGAACGTGGTACGGCGCAACACAGGCGCAGCCAGCCAGCTTTAATAAATTAAATCCACAGCAGAGCATGTAGGTAATCCATTACCTATCCCATAGGAAAGCTTCCAGGGAATATCAATCTAGGCAATTAGAGGAGAAACAATAAACAGAGAAAACCAACATGCAAGTCTAGCAGTTTTTATCTATGGAGTCTTATGAGAGAATAACTTAAAAAGTCAGCCAGAGTCATTAAAAGTCCATTTACAGAAAACACCTGCAGAACAAACAGGGAAACAGGGGAGACAGAGGGTGAGCTTGGCTGAAAAACAATGCAGAACGAAGCCTCTTATTGGCTGATCTTGGTTAATTATCCCCGTAATGAAAAGCAGAAGCAGCTCTGGCAACTACTGAGAAGATTCAACAGCTCTGGCTCAGCTCACTGAGTAGCACGGCTCTGACAGCACCCCAAATCTGATGTTGCACTTAGTTTAACAAGCCAAAGAAAAGGAAAGCACACTTTCTTACAGACTTACTGGCATGCCATTATTAAACAAGTGGAGAAACAAGTGCCAGTATAAAGCGATTTCCTTGAGATTTCTTTTTTTTTTGACAACAATGAACATAACATACATTCATCTTATGCTGAAATAAAGCAGAGCAGTGCAGAAAAAGCAACAGCCTCAAATGGAAATGACAGAAAACAGTAGAAAAATATGACAGGAAAAGGAAGATCAGATAAAATGACCCATCGGTACAGGCTTGTGGATGCTCACAAACAAAGTGGCTCCAAGCTGCAGGACCTACCTGCCCGGCAGCACTGCCCTCCATCCCATCTGCTACTCGACCGCTTAGTTTCCATTGTACAGGAGGCACAATTTGCTGGAGAGGAGGCTGGAGTCACCTCCCAGCTCGCTCCTCGGCAGCTGCCTGCTGCCTCCTGTACGCTCGCTCGACAGTGTGAGAGTGTAAGACAGGGAGAGGGGAGTGTAAAGGGAAAGGGTGAGGGAGAGTGGGTGTCACAAAGAGAGCGAGAGAGGAAGAGAGAGAGAGGGAGGGCGGGATGGATGGAGGACGGAGGGAGGG
>JAPQRQ010000013.1:13309968-13325442 GCA_037367365.1 Apogon talboti | reverse complement strand
ATATACATATTTACAAAAGACTGAAAGACAGTACAGATGAGGCACAAACAGGACAGCTTTACACTGTTGTGTTGTACAGTCAACATTTATCAGAATATTTAACATTTGTTTTCTAGCTCTCCAGTAAAAAAATATTATTAAACTATTCTTTCTATCTTAAAGGTATTTCAGTGAAGTTTTGCATTGAAGTTCCTCTAAAATGTTTGCAACAAGAATTGAATTAATACTGCAACTATATAGCTGTCCTACACATCGGTTACTGGTGTCTTTGATTAGTGTGAAAAAAAAAAAAATCAGTTGATACTTTCACGAAAAAACAAACAAAAAAACGTGTGCAAATGTTTGGAAAACCTTGTAATGGTTCAAAATGACGTGAAAACAAGTGCAGTTTTTGATCAAACAACATCAAATCTTTTTGTGAGAAAATCATCCAAATCCCACAAGCACAAACATGAGCCCCCCCCACCCGACCAGAACACTAGAGAAACCCCTGTAAGAGTGGGCTTCAGCAAAACTAACTTAATAAACCAGTTCCTCAGAGCTGACATCATTGCTTTTGTTTTTAGACTTGCGCGTTGACTACGTTGAGGTGTCTTTGTGAGATGAACTTCAGATCCCACTGTCGTCTAACTGACACACTGCTGTGAGGAAAAACGTAATTATTGCCTCGGCCCATCATGATAATTAACTGATGGAATGCAGGCAGCTAATTAATTCCAAAATGATGTGAAGTTTGTGCTTGTGAGAAACTGTGAGAAGGTATATCTTTGAGAAGTGTGTGTGTGAGAGTGTGCAAGTGTGTGTATGTGTGTGTGTGATACATGCCATCGTGTCTTTGCCATTGCCTGACTGCAGTGGTGAGGTTAGTTTTTAGATATCATCTCCCTCTCCCTCTCTGCCACTAGAATCTGAAACTGAATATAACATTTTATCATCCCCAGCATAAACCTGATAAGCCCTGTCCCTGCCTCTGTGCCAGTCTCCTCACTGCCATCATTACTCACTGTGGCTCTGACATCGCGTTAGCACACAGCTCAGGGCATGCTGCACCGTTCATGATGTGCCCTCATTCCACCCACCTATTATATCAACAGTGTGAAGGGGGAAAATGCAAAGCTCCTGTTGAACAAGTGCTGAATTTAGAACATTGCTCCAACTGTGGCTGCTTATTCAGATTGCCTTGCTGATGATTACCTGTCATTACTTCAGAAATGGCCGGAAATACTGAAAATTGACGTGATGTGTACACACAGGCACGTTGACATTTGCACATGCACACACATATGCAGATTCTTGCATATTCTGGAGATTTGTTGCAACTGGTGATGTATTCTGCCTGTACTTGCTGCACAAAAAGGCTCTTGAAAATGCTACTGTATGTCATCTGCAGACAGCAGCAGCAGCTTGTGATTGATCTGTAAACTGAAATCAAGTAATGCATTGGATTTGGGATTTTATCATTCCAGCAGTTACTTGGGGAAGGTTTACTCTTTTTATTACATGGGCCAAGAAAGTACGGTAACTTAATCAAAGTTTGCGCAAGTCTTTAAAATGTCTGAAATCTTAGGCCATAGAAATGTCTATATCGCCTTAAAGAGGTGATATAGACTTATATATACTTACTGGCTGGCTTACTTATATATATACTTCTATTTGTGATGTCTTAATAGCCACAAACATTTGATCTAATTTCTAATTTTAGATCCTTTTTTAATGTGAGGTAACATTTTCCACTTAAAAATCAACATTTCTAGTGTTACAAAGCCTTCACCTTTTTACTCTTACTTCTTTTTTACCTGTGGCATAACAATGGATTAATCTAGCTAACTCTTGCTACTAACCGTATTTCTACATAAGACTCACATCTGCACAGGAGTACACAGGTATGTCCTCATTACCTTTATGTTTACATGCTCTGCTTTAATAAGAAAAAGGTCATTTGTCTTAAATTTGGTCATAAATGATCTTTAAGTAAATTAAGTATATGTAACTGCCGGACACTGGTTTACTGACATATTTAGAAGCTGAACTAGATGAACTACACTAAGTAGATATCCATATTAGTATTCTCGTAGAAAGAGGCTATGTAAAGATGTAGGTTTTCATTTTTAGACATCTTTAAGATAGTTTTGAGCAGGCAGTTTTTCTGCAAGTAAAAGCATCATTGTGGATTAGTGGCCTACATTGAAAGTATGTTGCAGATATCCATGCTCATCTTTGATATAAACTCAACATTATTTACCTCTTGTTTTGCTGTCACAAAGTGTCTACATACCTTACAGCGCTGATCATCTTTGGCTTAAACATCTCAGTAATGTAAGCAGGGGCCAGGTAATGAAATTGCATCTATACAGTCTTAGGAAAGGTTTGTCTTTTCTGTAATTCTTCTTAAAACAAAGTGGAAGACTTTATGAGGCAGATAAATGTGCCCATTTCCAATACCGTAACATTTCAGATCTCTACACTGACATTCTTCTAAACACAAATCAAAAATAACCTCTCTTTGTTCATATGTATTATTGAGTTTCCAATAACCACAGTTTGTGGTGTCCATATTTAATAACTACAATCAAAATGTTACACATCAAAATTTTAATATTAGATATCCAAATAGCCAATAAATTTTGTCTACCTGTCAGCAGATATCCTCAGTATATTTGTGGATATCTACAATCACAAATGTACATATCGAAACTGACCATTCTGACCAGAATGAAGTGAATTACAGATATAAGTCGCTACCTGTATTTAACTCAGAAAATAGTTCAGATCAAATGGTTACTGCAGGGATTAATATGTTTGAGCAGCAACAAGTTCTTTAACTATAACTTAACAAACAACCATGAGTTTGTTATAGAGAGCATAAAGATTGGATTGTGTTTCAATGGAAAAGGGTCATGTGGTCTCTTGAGTCCAGAGTGACGCTGTTCCAGAGTGAGAAAAGAGGTGGATGTAGTGATTACCCATCATGCCTAGTGCCAGTACAAGCCTGTTGGGGCAGTGATATGATCTGGGGGTTGTTTCAGTCGGTCAGGTCTAGGTTTAGTAGTGTTATGTGTCCATAAAATGAGGTCAGCTGAACCTGAATATACTGAAGAACCAGGTCTGAACATCACTGGATTTTGTTTTCACTAATGAAACCAGGATTCATTGGGATCAAACTGTGAAAGGGCATGAGATGTCATTGTCAAGCATGAATTAGCCAGACCTGGACCCCATTGAGAATCTATGGGATGTGATGGAGAAGACTTTACAGAACATCACCAATACAAGATCTTGGCCAAAAATGAATGTAACTATGGATTGATATAAATGTTGTGCCAATTGTATTGATATTGCGGAATCATTGGGTGGTTTAAACGATGCCACAGTGAATGTGTCCTCTAATCAAAGCTCAAAGCGGTATAAGGAAATATTGTGTGTGTGACTTTTTTTTTTTTTTTTGGCAGTAGACATCCAGTCTAGTAAATAATTGTTCAAATAGGCTCAATCTCTTTTTATTCTTTCCACCTTGTCTCATGTCCTACCCCCCTCCTAAGTCTCATGAAAATCTGTATTGAAGTTTTTGTGTAATTCTGCTGAGAGATAAACCAAACAACACAACGTTACAGGACTGTGGGGGCTTTGAATGTAATTTAGTTTTCATATTAGCTTAGTTTTCTTTGTCTAGTCTGACTACACAGTACTTTGACCTCGTTAATTGGCACTGACACGAATTACCACACAGTTGCACAACACAACACTGGCAAACTAGGCGAAGGACAACAGGACCTTGAATAAACTGCACACAAGATGCAGCTGACAGTAGACTAATCTTCAGCCCAGGTAAGGTGTGTGTTTAATGCCAAAAAAATAGAGTGCTGCTTTGAATTATAGCGCCTAGCTTTCACAACCTAAAAGGTGAGAAGAAGCAGTTTGAAAATGATGCACGCCTTGCTTTGTCAGTTTCGTGTAGGAGAGTGGATAAATTTACACAGGATACAGTACGGTACAGAAATAACTTTATAAACTAGCACTACCTACTGTGAATGTGTCATCGAAGGTGAAGGTGATGTGGCTGATGTGAAGCAAAATTAACCACTGCTATGTCACACAGTGTTCAGAGTTTTACTACACTGCAGATTTTGCCTCCGCTCTTTGCATAATGTCGGAATTTAAAACGCACACGAAATGAAAACTTCCGCATCTGGTTTGTTAATCCACTGTCTCACGTAATCAGGCTGCATCTCTATATGAATTAAGTGTAATGGAGGGGCTGCAGACACCTATGCAGAGACAAAATGTGTGACAAAATCGAAAAGATATTGCATTTATAGAGTGATGCATTCTAAACTAAGACCACGAGATATTATCTCCTGTGCGGTTTAGCTTAATTTTCTGTCTTTGTTTTCTACAGCTTTTCATGCAGGTTGATGCACTCTATCCCAAGAGGTTTGGAACATGGACCGACTACGCTAAGAAGTACTGCAACGCCCATTTCAGGTTAAGTCTTCAGTACACACATATGCAGAGCTCACATGTACCTGATAAAAAGTGAATATACACATGTAATTGTTGCTAATATAATCGCTCATTACCACTTATATACTGTTTTATTGAAATTAGCTGGTTTTAATAGATCTCACCTACTATTTAATTTTCACTCTTTTTAAGTGTCTGCTGGGATACAATGGGCTGTACCTGACTCTGGAGTGCCGGTGCTGCTGAGTTGAGGGTTTTGATTTCTGAGCCAGACTGAAGCTGAAGCCAAGCGTTAAATGCCAATTGGCTGCCAGTTGCCAGTGATGATCAGTTACATGTGTGAACAAACACATCAAATACATTGTTTTGGATGTCCATCAAACTCCATGGCTTGGTCGGGGATGGGCTGGAAGCCATTAAGGATACACTTTGAATATAATAACACTTTACGTGGCATGGGAATAGCACTGTATGCACACATATGTAGTTATGCAAACTGAAAAGCGCCATTATGCTGTAACCTCCACATCCTTTTAGATCAAATCTGTCTCTTAAGCCTGACCCACAGACATGTAGTTTAAAAGTTGCTGCTTCAAGTCCCAATAAAGCTCATTTTAGCAATAAAAGATCTGCTTTTGCTTCCTTTAGCAACTACAGTTTAACCACCAGAGTGTGAAACGGCAGATTTTGGCAGTGGCTTGTTACGTTTGTCCATACTTGCAGCCAACATGGCAGAAAACCAGGCTTTGTGTGGAGGGCCAGTTCTATTCTAAAAATCCATTTGGCTGATAAATTGTGAAAACTTGCCGGAGAGTTTTGGGGATGAACCTGCTGTTGTGGCCATTAGACACAATAGTTTCCTGCTCTGCAAAGTGCCCTTAAGCAAAAACCTGATCCCCCGACTGCTCCAGCAGAGCTGCTCAGCGGTAAACGATGGAAGACTGTTGTACTGCTGGGCAGCTCCCAAGTGGGAATGTTTAAATGTGTTTAACTACTCCTTCAGGGCATTGCTGTAAATAAGTATGTTTGCGTAGTAACTTTGTCTCGTCAGGTAGCGATTTTAAAAACAAATGCATCAGCACCCACAGCTTCAACTCTTGTTCACAAACCCTGTGTTTCTTCACAGGTACTTTGGGACTCGCAGGCAGTGGGACTGTCGTGGGGCATCTAACTTAGAAGAGCTACACCAGCGACTGAGCCAGATCATGATCCGTCGTCTCAAGGCTGACGTTCTTAGCCAGCTGCCTCCTAAAATCCGCCAGCGTATCCCCTTTGACCTGCCTAAAGAGGCTGCAAAGGTACATGTAAAGGGTTCATTTTTCTTCACATTTGTACAAGTAGTGTAATCTTCTAATTTATATTCACACCGAGCATAAATGCAAATACTAAAGCACAAATGGCGTAAACACCTAGTCACACGTTGCATCTTCATTAATAACAGAGTCATGCTGTTTGCTAAAATTGGTTTCAGAAGTCTCCAACTATGTGCATTTATGAACACACAGGAAGTGATGAATGAAAGTACAGTTTCACACCCACTCAATGGTGTAACAGAGCATATTACAGTTAATATGAAACGCTGATGATTATTTCCATCATTTTTTAGATAAATATATAAAAATGCAAAAACTGGCATGAAAGCCTCCATTTGATCAAAGCAACTGAGCTGTCTAGTTTTTCTTTTTTTTTTTTTCTGGAAATAACCTTCCACAAAGCAGAGGATCATCTATTATCCGTTAAATTGGAATTGCATGTTGACTTCATTGTGAAGTAGATTTCTTTTTCTTTGAGGTATTGTCGAAATATTGTATTAATATAGGTCCATATTATGCAAAAATGCATTTTTTTTAGTCAAACAGCAATAAAAAAAAAACAAAACATCATACCACCCAAGTCCTCTACAAACGTAGGGGAAATCCTGTGGTCTCTGTTACCATAACAACAAAAAATCAGGCCTTTTAATAACCCTTTAAGTCATTTATTCAGAAAATATGTTATTCCTGGTTGCCAGTTTGAAAATGTCACTGTGTTATGTCATCGTGGATTAAAAATTATAATATTATTACAGGATGGGTGTTGTTCCTTTGTCAAGCCAACAATACATAAAGCTGCATATTACGCTTTAGATTGGATTTTTTTTTTTATCCTAAGCCAAGATACACTGGAAGGCTGTGTGTATTACCTCCCACTGTAAGTAGGATATCAGCTCTAAAGTACTGTAAATGTCAGGTTTCTTGCGTAGGTGTTTGCATCTCTTTTAGCCTTCCTAAAGTTATGGTTTCAGTCTCTTCCACCCACACAAAACCGAATGCGCGTGAATGTACACGTGAATGTTAATGTAGCTTTGACCCAGCCTTTGCAGCGGCTATAAGTGTCTCTTCTACTCTTTGCGTTAGGTCAGTGGTGTCGAGGCTACAAGGGGTTAGCTTCCCGTTGGGAATAACCGGCATCGAACACAATCCACACACAAAAAGCTCCCTCTAAAGGCCTTTGTTACAGTTTGTATCATATCAGCAGCAACGGGAGTGGAGTGGAAAAACACTGGAGACGCTCTTTGAGTGTTCTTCAGCTAATTACGCACAAAGCCACTGTCCCAGGAATGACACAACAATAAGGAAGTTACTTGGAAAAAATGATGATGCAGGATTTTTACCGCAATCTCCCTAAATGTTAAGGGGCGCTTTAATTGGGGGCTAAATATGGTCAATGTTTTCACATAGTGGCACCAATTAGGCCACCGAACGTGCATGTAGGACTGTTGGAAAAGTTCATGTCATGTTTTGTGCTTTTCACGTTTCTCTCTTATCTCGAATTAGCTGAAACAGCAGCTTGGATGCGCAGTAACCTCAGCATCGAGATCATTTGTCTTTGGTGAAAACAAAAAGCATAACCGGCTGCAGCTGGCCCGCTTTAGAATTGATGTTTTTTGCTGCTTTTTTTCGACAAATCCGCGAGTGGTCCATGCAGGTATTTGTCTACAAAGAAGAATAGGACGACATTTCATCCTCGCAGCTAAATGGAGTGGTTTTAAGAGATGTGAATGGGAGGCATGAAGTGAACAGTCATAAAAAAGCTGTGGCTATTGTGCTTCCCAGGACAGAGAACAAACACTCAAATATGAACAATATAAAACATAAAAGGGTTGGCAGACAATATTTTTCAGCTAAACAAACCATCTTTTGAAACACGAGGTCCCTCAGTAGTTTTGCAAACTGACGATATATACTTATTCTGTAGACCAGGACCACTCACAGCTCGTAACACACAGCCTCTCTCCTCCTATCTCATTTTACTGCCTAATGATAGCTTTTATCTTCCTCTGCCAGACACTTTTTATACCCCTCCTGCCCTTTACGTTTCCAGCCCTGGCCTTTTGTCAATGCGAGTCAAGCCATTCAGTGAATATCATCAAGGGTGGAGTGTTTAGCCACTCATTTTTTCAGCTTATTCAAAAATAAATTCTGGGATTTTTTTTTTTTAATTAGAAGAACCATTTAGAGTCTGGTGTTGATGCAGGTGCTGCTCAGTGAAACATCTGAGAACAAACATAAAGGAAACACAGCTTTGTGCTGCTGCAATATGATACTATTTATTCATTCAGCCGTCCTTGACTTTGACAAGGTTTGAAATGGTAATGATTTCTCTAAATGGTGCAAAGCTTTCATGTTTTACCAAAATTGTTCCAGTTTTGAACACACAGCACAGAAAAAATACATCGGTGAAGACGCCTCCGTTATGTGTATGGACTCGCATTAATAAGGCTTCTGTCACTCTCTTTATTTCTCCCTCGTCTCTTTTTCTTTCTCCCTCTGCCCCTCGACCTCCCTCTCACACAGCCTATATTATGTGTATGTATGTACTTAATCACTGTGGGCACCTCTTCCTTCAGCTCACCATATGTTTCACAGTTCTGCGTCGTTTGATATGCAGCGCTCTAAGAATGTGTTCAACCCTGTGGAAATTTACACATTCTGTGGTGTTGAAGCCTGAATTCAGATGAATAATTGAATGTTGTTAACAATAGGGGAAAAATAATGATAAAGTGGTTTAGAATTTCAGAGATTCAAAGTGTGCGCTGCTCTTCTGTCTTTAGTGTTATTCACACTGCAGTCACTGAATGAAAATGAACAAAAACTCAAGCTATGTAATAAGTTAAAAACAGCATGCTGCTTTGTGTATGTTTCATCGCTGTAGAAAAAAAAAACACAAAAAATGATGAGCTGCTTTGGGAGGCCTGCTGTTAATTGACCAAGTTTCCTGTAAGTCCTGCTTTTATGATAAACGGTGCTAACCTAGATGTCGACAACAAATGCACGGCCGCCCTGCATGTCTTGTTTATGAGCAGGAGGTAGCATATGCTGCTCTTCACCGGCAGCCTCTCCCACTGCGATCCGCTCCGCTCTCCACTCCCGCCTTAAATACTTCTCGCCAATCACCTTGAGAGCACGCGAAGCGTCTTTGATTTATTGTACTGGCCCGGCTGCTTCTCCATCTTCGACCCCGGCTTGTCACAAGGCAGCTATAATTGGGAGACACTCATGACCCACCTAACACAGCAGCCTAGTCGGAGGGGGTGGCATCCTTGGGAATTCTCCATCTCTCTTTCTCTCTCTTGCTTTTTTTCCTCCCTCTTTCTTTCTTTCTCTTCCAGGGAAAGTAGGACACCCAGCAGCACCATTAATTGTTTTGCCCTTTATATCTCAAAAACAGTAGAGAACAAGAGAGAGAAGGGTGGATGAAGAAATAAAGGACGCAGCCTCACTGTCTTTGTGCTCTCCTTGCTTGCAGGAGGCCTCAGCCAGCTTCGCCGAGTGGGAGAGACTGATGAAGGGGGTGGGGTCAGGGGTCGTCAGTGTGGATAACCCCTTCACTGAGGTCATGGGACTCGTCACACAAATGTACAAGCAAACCGCTATTGCCAAGGTAATGAGACACCAGGTGGTCCTACAATATATCTTCCCTGTCTGTGCCATTATACACTATATCTTTTTAAAGGTGATATTTGTGTTTTTATCAGTGAGGCCTATGAAATGTCCAAATTTGATTAATTCGCTTAATTGCACTGATACTTTTTCCGGTCAGTCTTACATGACGTGTCCTTCTGCTATTAGGGTTTGGACATTTCTTCACTTTTATTGTTTCTGGTGTTATTAAAAAAATAAATGATATCTTTGTTATGAATAATACTGGGTTTTGATGCTAAAGAAGTCCTAAAACAATAACCTGAATTCTGTACATTAATATGTCTTAACCCTCAAAGATCTTAACAGCTGCCAGCAACCAAAAGCATCTACTGATCTAAAAGGTTAATAGCTTTTGAACCTCTAATCATGAATAGCAATAATATAGTAGTATCCACTAGTACATTTAGATAAATCTCAGTGGTTCAGCAGCATCGGTTTTGACCCATTTGGATGTTCACAGGCTGTGCAGTGAACTCGGAAACACCCTCATTTTCTGCACCATTGATTCACGTAAATGGTGTTTGCATTTTTATGTTGATATATTTGGTTTAAAATAAAGTCACTTTTGTTTCAGTTTTCTGTTCGAATATAATTACCTTTTTTTTTTAATGAACATCTATGTTGTCTGTAAATTACATGTGGAAAAACCTATTCCTCCCAGAAAAATGTAGAGCACAAAATAATAAATGTCAATAAATCACTTTGGAAAGGTTAGATATAGAGAACAATTCATTTGAAAGTTAACACAAACATACTGTAGTTCGAGGTTAAATGTGATTTTTCTTGTCTTAACTCATAAAGACCCAAACACCCACCACTGACCAAATCCATCTACTGATGTAAAATGTTTAATACTTGTTAATCCACTAATCCTATTAATACATGTGAATAATTGGTGTAGAATACAGTTTGTCATCTTTTCAGGGTCATCAGATATGACCCATTTGGACGTTCAGAGGCTACGTAGTGAACGTGGAAACACCATCATCTTCTGCAAGATTGATTCACCAGTAGAACTCATGGAGTTTGATAAATGATAGTAGATGGAAACACTTGTTTTTTTTGTTCAATTATTGATATCTTTGCTGAAAAAGTCACTTTTTTCTTCAGTTTTCTCTGTTTTGATATAATAAACTTTGGATTTACTCTGAGATTTAATGAACATCAACATGATCAGTGAATTAAATATAGAAAAATACATGATTTACACTGGAGAACTTGAAATAAAGAGGCTAATATTACAATACATGGTGATAAATCACTTAAGACAGTTTAAATATAGAAAAAAAATCATATAGGAGCTCCCACAAAAATAGGACTGGGTCTTTATGGGTTGAAAAGGGACTTGACTATGAAATTAACTTTTATAAATTTACATTTACTTTAGTTTGTGCTTTTGTTACACATTTGGTCACAATCTAATCAAACATTGAAGCAGTGATCAATAAGCCAAACTGCATTGCCTGATCTGAATGTTATAGCGCGCACTGTCGCAATGTGGTGTGTCGCCTAGTCTCAGCAAAGCAAACGCTACTTCTACAAGTAATGAGTTAAATTTAGTTAAATTTTCTGTGAGTTTCTGCCAGTGCAACTTTTATCTAATACATGCAAGTGCAAGTTCAAGAAGATCTGGCTCAAGAACAAAGATAGGTCTTGGAATTGTATTCGTTCGGTTCTTAAAGAGGTCTTAAACTTTTGGAGCCCTGCAGAAATCTTGTAAAAACTACTCTACTTGGGGCCATAAATTCCCACTACTTGTCTTTGCAAAGGGTGAATGAAAAGTAAGAAAACATATTTGTATTCCATGACAGCCATGTTAGTGTGATAATTATTTAGGCTTACAGTGATATTTCAGCTAAATACATTAGCATTTAACTCACTCAAGCTGGAGTGAGCCTCCAGCGTTATCTGACATCCACTGACTCTACTTTCTTAGTCAAACAGGCAACGCTAACTTTTCAGCAGCACAGCTCAAAAGCAGCCTAAGTTGTATTTGACCAGCATGTACTTTACATTCATCTAGGCCAGTGATTCTAAAACTGTGGTGTGGCCTTCCCCTGTGGGATGCAGAGGCACTGCAGTACGAGGGAAGTCTAAAGTTGAACGATTGAGTTTCATGTGGCACTGATAAGCCAACCATTATGAATTTGCTACAGTAAAAGAATCCGTCACTAGAAAATATAATGATATGTATCATCCTTGTGCTCGGTGTCGGTGTGAGAGTTTATAGCAGATTTTGGCAACAATATCCCTATTTTTAATCTTTCCGTTTCAAAGATAATAAAGGAAACAGTTAAATAAATATGGAGCAGATGTATCAGTCAAGAAAACAAAGTCAAACTAATTGTGTTGAAACATGCTCTTTCACATTATGTTGTACTTATGATATGCATAATCAGCAGAGCTTTTGGATGCATGCTAAAGGACCTGGTTTTCATTCACGTTTTAAGTTTTTAACTTCTGAAACCGGTCTGAATGCTGGCAGTTTTAAACTCAGGCTAAATCTGTTATCCACTAGTTTTTAAATAGCTTAAAAATTGGTTAAAGAATGTAATTTTTATTCATTTTTAATGTCTCAGGAAATGGTGAATTGATGGTACAGCATCATGTTCAGAGCGCTTGGCCAAACCACTCAGTGAGATCTCATGGGAAAGCATCGCCATGGTAACAGAGCCTAATGGTCGCCAGTGAAAGCACTTAGACAAAGTAGGGAGTTATAACTGAGGTATTATTTAGTTGCGTCCAGCCTGGCATGATTACACCTTATCTCAAAGTTACACACCGCACTAAAATAGCATCTCTGTGATGTTGTTGCTATGGAAACTCAGTTGGCTCTGAGTTTGAAGTGATTTTTTTTTTAATGAGAAAAATAAGCAACGTGAGAAGGTGGCTGAATACATACATTATGAAGAAGGTTAGGGTCACTGGTGTTCAGAATCTAACAAGTATTTCTATTTTCTGTTTGTCTGAGGAAATGTGTGTGACAGTAAGTTGTGGTTTTTGATGTCTGATCAGCCTCTAGTCTCAATGGTATCAATGAAGCGGGAGTGGAAAGTTTCCCAGTAGCTTGTATTTATAGTTGAGTAAACATCTCCACCAAATATAGTAACCCTCTCCAATCATCTGCCATGTTCGAGAGCCGATCCTCCTCTCAATTAGCCCTCAGCCCTCCACCATGAGGAGCGTGGCCCCAAGGTTAACGAAGACCGGAGATAACCGTAGAATGCAATCATTGACACGCTACTCGCTCAACCTGCCTCCAAGCTTGGATCTTTTCTGCGCTTGGCGTTGTTTGCTGATTGGATTTCTGCTCAGTTTAGCCTAACACCGGACCTTCTTTCATTACAAAGCCCCCCCGCCCACTCACCCACCTCAAAGCTGATACTGCCGACCCAGTCTCATTTCCTCTCCTATTGGTTTTTAGATTCAGACACACTTTCCTTTTTTCAGAAAAAAAACATGTCCTTTCTTCTTTTTTCGGATCACTGGGAGGGGTGGGATGGTATGATAGATTTGCACATCTATGTCACTCTGACGAGCATCGTGGCCCCTGCCTGCCTGCCAGTCCGCCTGGCGACTGAGCTGCCAAATGCCTTTGGGTTATTTTTATTGCTTTACCCGCCAAGCATCTGCTCCCAATTACCCAGAGAGGACAGCTCTGATGCTGGACTTTAAAGCAAGCTAACGGGCCGCTTCAGACAGCCGAGAAGTTTGTGCACTAATTAAACTCAGCGGAAGGAAGCCGGCGAAGCCAAGCCGTCAGTAATGAGGACCCCCCAGATCAGAACAGGGTCGGCAGGCCTGGCGGAGAGATTCATTATCAGGCGCATCGACTAATTATCAGCAATGCAAAGCAGAGGTTCTCCCACCAGAGCAGGTGTGATGGCTGCAGAGGTTGTCAGGTTGCAGGAGGTGTGGAGATTATCAGGGTGGGATTCACACCGCTGAGAAAGGCCTGTCTCCAAAACCGTCTAGTAAGGGCTCTGTTTGACTCAAATCAAACCTCAGTATTTCTCACTAGTTGGTTCTATTCTTGGATGCTTTTTGGCCTGGGGCTCTGAAATGAGCCGAGCCCGGATGCTCAATGACACGCTCATACAGCACATCCACTCCAGCTTTGCAGAAGGTGGCGGGAACGGGCACAGCCATCACAGTGTGATCGCTGGGCAGCGGCGCACGGTGAAATGATAGATACGGATACCTGCAGGGTACAGTTAACTCACTCGCAGTTCTGCTGCTCGCTTTTTTAGATTGTTAGCTTCACACTGTCAATCAAGGTCGGAGGCTTCAGCAGAAACAAGCAAGATGCTGGTGAATTTAACTGTGATGTTTTTTAAAACATTGTTGCCATTTGACTTCATAAATAAAACAAGACTAACAGGTAAAAAAATAGGAATGAATAAAAACAGGGTTACATAAGGAAACACCAAGCAAATAACTCCAGAATAAAATAGTTGAGAAACTGAACTTTTTACTTTTTGCAGTAATTGTGGACTGTAGCTGTCACTTTGACAGGTAACCTGCCTAATAGCTCTCTTTTGGGATGTTTGCAAAAGCTGAAAAACTCTGAAAATGTCCTTAATTTACTTGTAGACTATGTCAGTCAGGTAACACATTAGGCCAGTCAGACCAAACTTAGAGCCTTATAGATTAAACAGAGGATACAGAAAACAATACAAAAACATTAAAATGCTCTAATCTAAAAACTGAAAATCTGAATTTTGTACAGGAAAAAAAAAATTATTATAGGTTGACTTTCATGACGAATCTTGTTGATTATGAATCAGAGGGTCAATTTTGTATGTTGTTAAAAAGCAAAACCCAAGAAGAGAGAATGCACACACTAATCATATCTCCAAGTTGTGAGTTATTGATTTGCTTTCACCATCTATGAGCTGACAAATGCACCCCAGTCGCTCTGTGTGCTTTCTCCTTTTAAAGTCTGGATCCCTGGCATTCAATAGAGAATCGATCACACAGAAAGGATGCCGCGGTGATTAATTGACTTCTTCACTGATCTAGCCGATTCCTCTGTGTGTGGTCCACCGGCGTAGTGATGGATTCAGTAGGTCTCTTTCATCTGTGTCTATTTCTGTATCTGTGGCCAGGCGGGAGCTGTGAAGGACTACATTAAGATGATGCTGGAGGCAGAGCAGCTCAAGTTCCTGGTGTTCGCTCACCACCTCACCATGCTGCAGGCCTGCACCGAGGCCGTCAACGAGGCCAAGGTAACTTTGGGCCCACTGCAAACAACTAGGGCTCCTTAAAACACGTTGAAACATGTTAAAGGAGATTTAAGCGGTGCCTGTAGGATCTCGACAATATGTTAACATTCAGGAGATAGTTAACATTCAAAACAGACCATTAACTTGTGTTTTCACTGGTTAACTGTCGCCAAATCAAATTACATTACACAGTAATGACATTTGAGTTAACAAATAACTGTCATACAAATAATAGCAAATAGTGAGTTACATTATAAGTGTCATCATAAATTATTTATACACATAGACAGATGTAATAGAGAAAAAGACACAGTTATTGGCACTGAACAGGGCAGATTTGACAAAAACACTTTAAATACATGATACATGATTGAAATGACCGATGGTGACCAATAGAAGTGAAGTGTTTCAGGACGAAGCAAGCACAACAGGATGACATCATTAAAAAGCCACCAGCCAAATCTAAAATGTTAGAAAATAATGTGGAAATTGTGTTAGTTCCAATGAAGCTGTTTTATACAGCTGAATGGAGATGAATATTGGCATTATGTAAAATAACTGTAGTTAGCTCAAATTAGACAATTATGTAATAATAGCGACATGCATATTTTCATCCCTTCTTCTGTAGCACCTCTGAATACAATACACTGCTCATTTAAAGGGTGCAATTATACAGCATATGCACCTATGGAAAGAAAAGATTGATTGTCAGCTGTCAAGGATCTATTTATTATAGACAAAAATTATGTCATAGGTCTTTGTCAGGTATTAAACCGCTGTATGAAGTGTGTGTGTGTACATACATACAGTATGTGAGTGTGTGT
>JAPQRQ010000013.1:13263203-13284309 GCA_037367365.1 Apogon talboti | reverse complement strand
GTCGCACCTGAGTATAAGTCGCAGGACCAGCCAAACTATGAAAAAAAGTGCGACTTATAGTCCGGAAAATACGGTATCTATCTACTTGTAAAATCAGCCACTGAGCTTCTTAAAGCATTGTAACAAACCTCAAATTACCCAAAGTCATGTAAAAATGCCCCAGAATTTTCTACATGGATGTTATCAAGCCAACCAGATCACAATACACAACAGGACCAATAACAAGTACATTTAGTATTTCCTTTACAAAATATTAGACATAACTATGAAAACGTACATTACTTGCTTTACTGCAGGAACTCAGTCTGACGATTCGTTCCATCTTTCTAAGCTCATCATCAATGTTGTGTCCGCAGTAAAAAAGTCATGACAAAACCTGAATGTTTTTTCATTTGTCGTAAATTCACACCTGTATCAAATCACTATAAACTGACTTCAAGAAATTTTCAAGCTTATCAATATTAATGCAACATCCCATGATGCAGTGCTCTCTGTAATGTACACTGTCCAAACAGGAGAGATTGAAAAAAGAGAAACCTCAACGCCAGTGGCAAATTACATGACAGTTTGTACTCAATGTTAAGGTTGATTGTAATTCAATGCATCCCACAATGAATAAACTGAATGTTGGATGTATTCCAGACATAACTTAGCCCTACATACATCCTATGGTATACTTTGTAAAAACAACTGAAGCAAAAGCTATGTCATTTGGAATGCAGCCGCTGTAGAATCACATATTTCTTGGGTGTTTGCGTGCATTAATATGTCTATGTGTCTGCATTTGGGACACACTTTTGGAAGAATACGAAGCTACTTCAGACATAATGGCGCCCTGAGTGGTTGGAAAACAAGGGGTTGAAGCCAAGGCATGACCCTGTAGGTTTTCCCCGTTAACATCTTCCTCGATGGGGACAGCTTAACACAAATTGAGCCATCTCTCCACGGTCTCACTCGACTTGTTAGTGAAGGGGGGCAGCGGCGGGGCCAGGAGCCCGGAGACTCTGATGACATTTGAGGAAGCCGGCTATAGGCTGGCCTTTTGAAGAAACAAGCCACAGAGAGGAGAGATCACTAATTAGCCCTCTGCGTCCCCGAGTCTCACAACTTACTGTCTTGTTAGATTTCACACCTCAAGTTCAACAAATAATGTGAAAGGATATGATTTAAATTCAACTCTGAAAGCAGGGAATGGAAATTCTGTAAGGTTTTTTTTTTTTCTTAAGAACTTCTAGGTGACATTTTCCTCTGACTGAAAGTGACATGAACATTTAAATGTGAATAAAATATTCTTCTCAAATATTAAGAAATCTTGTCAAAAAGCCAAAAAGGAATACATTTGCTTAGTGTTATTCCTTCGGCTCATGATGTAATATGTTCAAACCCACATTAAACATTAAAATGTGCTCACAATGTTCTGTATGAGCTTATCTTGCATGTGCTTGTCACTTCTGCAGTTTAATCTGAACAGATTTGACATACGCATATTGTTGTGATCTTGAACTTATTCCTGCTGTGCCATTATTTTATCACTGAGCCTGTTTACATGCACACTAATACTCTGATCATTATTAGATTTCTGGAGTTATCAGATTATTCATGTGATCATGTAAACAGTATAATCTGATAATAACAGCAGTAATCTGATTATGAGAAATCAGATTAACACACCTGGATTTCTTCTCAATACTCCGATATCTTCCGGCATGTATACAGGTTAATCTGATTCATTTCATTCTTTCACATTGTTACAGCGTCTAAACCAGAGTTTTTGATTATCGCTTTTCTTAAGTGCTTGTAAATGCATCAGATGTGATTATGACAATTATCTGATTTTTATGGTCATGTAAACAGGCTAGTTATGATTTATATATTATGTCAAAATTATTATCACATTATTAACTGCTCTAACCAACAGTTTTGGGATTTACCTGGGCACATTATAAATAATTTTAATCAGTGACAGCTACTAGGAAAAAGAGAATTAGCGGTAAGATACACAATTTTAATGAGGTTATAAAAATGCTTACCTCATATAATTTATGTAAATAGTAATCTGTAATCAGTTACCTTCCAAACCCTGACTACCAAATGACTTGAGGTGCTCTATCTGTGTCTCCGGACAGGACATTAAAATTCTATTTTACATAATGTTAAGTTCTTTGAATGGGGGACGCATAATCTTGCATTCATTAACATTTTTGTGGCTTAGAATTCAGCCTGACCTTCACAGAATTACAACATACTGTATGAATGAAAATTGTATGAATGGTTTAAGAGTGGAGCTGCAGAATGAACATGATATCCAGTCTACAGGCTGATGCTTTAAAGGTTCATAGCAAAATCTTGTGACTGGCATTATGCCATTATCAGTTGTTGGAGTATCGTTCAGTGCACCCGGCTGGAGCGCTGCACAGATGCAGCAATCGCTGACAATTATTTTGTTTAGGTTTGATTGCACATGATGCAGACAAGCAATTAACAAAACAATGTGACACGAAGATAATTCCTTCTCCTAGCAAATTATATTGGCTGTTCGATCTGAGAGCTGCTGAAAGGAGGATGGCAGGTGTTCTGTCTGCAGCTCCATGCTTCCCTGCCGATGTGCTGCTGAGCAAGGATCTGGACTAAAATGTCCCCATCTGTGCAGAGTTTCAGTTAGTATGAGGCAGATAGTTAGTTGCATTTGGTAATTAATTAATAATAGTTGTAGATACTGTAAAGGTTTGTAAAAACATCCTGAATAGAGTCAGGTCCGTATAAGTTTTACTACAGCTGTGTTATGTCTATCCATTTTACACAATTACATCCTCTAAAATTGTCAGTAAAGGACTTATGATAGCTAATAACATCACTAATGAGCCATATTGAGTTTTACTTTCATGTCAGCAGTCATTTTGTCACACTGTCACACTCTTCAGATGATGGATATCTCACTGGGGAGTGGAACTCTTCAAAGTCTGATTATACTGTGCAACTCGGCCAATAAAGTAATCTCCATCTTTTTCTCCCTCCCTCACTCTTCCCCTCTCTGCTGGCTCAGAGCCACCCAGGCCTCAACCACCATCAAACCAAGGGGACCAGGCTTGCGTCGTCCTCTCCAGTTCTGACAGCGAGCCAGAGCTCAGCCCAGGAAAGGCCCCGCCGCTCAAATCGCTCAAAGACAAACAGAGCGAGGAGGAGGAGGAGGAGGAGGTGGATGAGCCTCCGAAAGACAAACAGAAAGTAGGAGAAGCAGAGGAAGAGAACAAGCGGCAGCTCAAAGGCAAACAATCAGCAGGAGAGCAAGGCGACAACATCGCTGGCAGTGGCGGCTGCCTCCCCCCTGACCACACACAGGGTAATCCCACCTGCAATCTTCTCCTTTTCATATCTGGGGAAATTGGCTGGTGCTGCATTGTCACCTGCCCATATAATGCTGTTTAATATCATCACTTCAAACCAATAAGGGACTATATCTCATTCCATATGGGGCTGGACGTTATTATTTTTACGCTTATTACTAGGTGGGTGTATTGCCTATTTCTGCACACAGAAAGCTACAATTGCCCAGAAAGAGATATTGAGTAAACCCTTGGTAGTCTGAACTCTTCAGAGTGTAGCTGGCTTCAAATCAGTGACAAGTCATACAGTTCACATTTTAGGCATCTGTTCAGAAATTTGCAATCAACACAAAGAAAATGTATTTACTTTTTGCTATCATGACACCAATTATATTAGTGTTCTCTAGAAGGCACTCTGTGTGGTAAAGAATCATGTGTGTTAATTTGCAGAGTAGCTAACCTTACAGGCAAAGTTTACCCAAATCTGTGAGCTTTGGTCGTCTCTGCTTTAACCGCAACCGGGCCCATGCTGGACCACTCTAAATAAATAGATTCCTTTCTCAGCATCTAAAATTATCACCTACATATCACCAAATGTGATATATTTTCTGTTTAGCAAATATGTATATGTTTGTATCAAGGGAATAAAATCAAACTAATAGGCATTTCATGGTGTATTCAGGTGCACCTCGCAATCTCTTTCATTTTCATTGTGCGTACATTGAAACCAACTGGGATTGGAACTCAAAAATCTATACTTAAATGGCGAAAACAAATTATTTTCCTTTAATTGAAGGTTCAGTGTATAATATTTAGTAACATTCCTTCGAAAACTATGTCATTACAGTCTTTATTTCCCTACACAAAATGACAGCATGACAAATTAATGTTAATAAAGTAGAGAGGAGTCTATTGCATAAAAGGCCAAAGTTTTCTCTGCACCAAGTGATCCTTGAAACACAAGCTGCTTCCTCTGTCCACTCTGGTTATACATACACACAAGTCTGAGTCTCACAGGGATGTGAAGAAACAAATTCCCAATTATACAGTGTGTAATATTGCAAATTAAGACCTCTGTGTTCAAGTACTCATGTCTCAAAGGGATACGCAAAGCAATAAATTGCACTAATTACAAAGAACTAATTACACCATGTGCACTATGAAGAGCTCTGAAAAAAATGCCAGTCTAGCAGAGTCTAAAAAGAGTCTGTGACCTGGGTGTTGCCTCTGTAAACGTGCACACATTTCAGCTCAGTTATTGAAGGATGTAACTGAGCCAAAAGGAGTTTAGTGCTGTTTTTCAAAGCCGCTTTGTCAATGCTTACCATAAGGAGGAATATCGTCTCACGCTCAATCCGTTTAGGTTGTAACAGGCGAGCTATCAACCCCTATTACCCTTTAACATCCTAAGATCAGTGTGAAACAACTTGACAGATCACTTTCTTTTCAGAGTCACACACACAGGCTTTGACATCTATTAGAGCCCAGAGATTGTCGAGTGGTTAATTTCCTATCTCTGTAGCTACCTATGTCCCCTACAGCCCCGAACTGAATCCCACTGCAGCTTCCCCCTGCACTGCCTCCTGCACTCTGTTCCCCTACATCTACTCCACAGGGAAAAACATACTAAAGTGACCAAAATACAACATACTGTTAACAGAATTTTTTTTTTTTAAAAAGTCTATTTAAGTTGACTGTAGGGGAGCGATAAAAGCTTCACCATCAATTGGAAATGGCAGCACTAAAGACGCACCACTGGATGCCAGTTTGGCCCCCGCCAAGTCAGCTTCAGCCAAGTGTGTTTCCTTGGACACCGCTAATATCTATCTATACATCTATCCATCTGTCTATATGGTCCATTAATGGTTTTTTTAGTTTGTTAGTTACATGCTGCCGCCAATCTGTCTCCGGCAGCGTGGGTTTAATACGAAACACAGTGGTTGTCCAATAAAAGTGACCTATGGGGTCAGGAGCGGTGCCTAATGATTTTCCTCTACCTGCCCGTGGTTTTAGAAGGCAAACCACAGAGCTGTCGGCCGCCCCCACCTCTTGATTGCTCTGAGATTACTTTCCTCACAGCACAGACAGGCAATCACTCCTCCTCCTCTTCTCAGTCTTTCTTCCCCTATGTCGATCGCTCCGTCTATCTGCATGACCCAAACATTTAAACAGGAATACATGTCTCCTGGATGTTAGTTCAAACGCTGCACCAGCATCAGCTGCACCAAACGGCTTCAAACTTGAAGTGCGTAGTTAGATTTTTTTTTTCTTTCTTCATCTTTTGTTTCGATCCTGC
Organism: Apogon talboti; assembly: GCA_037367365.1. Taxonomy (NCBI): domain Eukaryota; kingdom Metazoa; phylum Chordata; class Actinopteri; order Kurtiformes; family Apogonidae; genus Apogon; species Apogon talboti. The sequence goes on along the minus strand of JAPQRQ010000013.1, from coordinate 13,278,690 downwards.
AGAAGATAAGATGACTCAGTCCAATTAGGCGTTGTTTTCTTTCTCTCGCAGTAAAATAACAGATAAATCCCTTGGGGTGTTTTGAAGGCACTGTTCATACTGTGTAAGTGACAGTCTAATAAGACGGCTTTGTAAGATGAATTGCCCCCATCGTATAAATGGCCCACTTAATGCAGCTGGCGCGTTCCGCCACTGCAAACAGGGAAAGGGGGGTGAAAACTGCTTACAACAAATATAGGGTGCACATTGCAGTGCTGCTAGGTTTCATTACACATGTAGAAGGATAGATAGATGGGGTTTTGTAAAATGCCAGTGTCCTAAAAATGTTTTGATTCCAGGTCTGGAGAGACGCAGAGTGCTTTCATCGGGTTGTCTCGGTATTTTAGACACAAAGTGGCCCATCCTAACTGAAGTCGAGGTGAGATCAGAACAGCATGTACCAGACCCAGGAAAATTACCTCTATGAGAACGGAAAACATAAAAATGAAAGATATGGGTATTGTACCGGATAGGTCAAGGAGAAGAGATGACTTATTGGGGTGATCTCACCTTGAAACCAGCGATATTGAACTTCAGATCAGCGGTCGAATATAACTGGAGTCAGTCTTCAAATAAATGCTGGTAGTAAAGCATGGTCTCACCTATGATTTAACACCAGCTCAGTACTAGAATAGTTATCACTGTATAATGCAAGGGCCAATTTGCACAAATGCTACCTTTTTGTTGGGAAAAATGTTCCATACAACAAAAATCTGAATGCCAGAGATTTTTTTTTTTAAATAACAGTATGTTTTCAGATCCTTTCACTTGTTGTGGATGGATGCTACTCAGTATTTTCCAGAAATGCTCTGATAAATTAGCTTATGACCATAATCGAAAAGTTTTCAAGTTGATCAACCATGACTGGTGACCAGACAATCAGTCTCAGATAAAACCAGTTTTGTACCAGTCAAATTTACATACAGATGAGCTGCACAGTGAGCATGTGACTAGCAACACAGCTAGTAACATGACAACCACACACACACACGCTAACATATTGTCAGCGTGGTAATGAATGTTGCTCTTCTCTACAGTAGTGGTACCATGCTGCTAAACCGAACAGGAGTGATCGCTCATGTGCTGCTATTATGTTATTGATGTAACTCTAACATGTTGGGTACAGACAGAGGCACCGCAGTTTGTTTTCATTTAAACATAAGACTTTTTTCATAGGAAAGTTAGGAAAATGTTTGTATATACTCTCAGGCATAGTTCTTAGGCCAGGGGTGTCAAACATTTGGCCCGTAGGCCAAAACCAGCTCACCAAAGGTTCCAATCTGTGGATGGATGAATTTGAGAAATGTAAAAATTACACTGAAGATATTAACAGTCAAGGGTGTCGAATTAGTTTTAGGTCAGGGGCCACATACAGACCAATGTGATATCAAGTAATATAATAGCATAATAACTTATACATGTTGACAACTTTAAGTTTTTCCCTTTGTATTAGTGCAATAAAAAACAGAAAATCAAGAAAATATTTCCATTTACCTGAAAAAAACTGAAATTTCATGAGAAAAATAAGTGCAATTTTAACAATATTATGCCTCAACTTATCATTTGTACATGTGCATCACACACAATGTTGCACAAAAATTTGGTAACAGGCAGAATATTGTTAAAATTTTGGAGTTTGGAATTTGGAGCTAAAATAAGAAACATTTCTATAATATTATGTCTCAGCTTATTATTAACACAACTTACAGATCACAGTGGATCTATAAATGCACAAAACATTTAGTAACAGGCAGAATATTGTTAAAATTGCACTTAATTTTCTTTAGACATTTCAAGTTGTTTTTATTTGTTCAGATTATTCACATTTTATTGTTAAAGGATAGTTTGTACATGTAAATATTTTCATAGTATAATGTTATTTTTTTCATGTTAAACCAAGATCAAAATTTGGAGTTGTCATTATTTATATTTTATGCTATTATTCCACTTGAGATCAATTGGGCTGAATGTGGCCCCTGGAAGAAAATGAGGTCACAGTCCACAGTAATAATGTCTTTGTTTTCAAATGCTTAACTATTTCTATTCATTCTTTTCTATTCATACTATTTCTACATTTACACCTGTTCCAAAGTGATCCAGCATTTTAGGATCCTTAAACTGGAGACTGTTGGAGTTGCTGCTCATCCTCTTTTAAGGTCATGTTGGAATGTGGATAGACAGATGCAGCAAATTAGGTATCCAAGACCTGATTCTGTCCTTACCATCTCTGTTCTGTGGCAGTTAAATTTAGCATTGTATCATGACATTATGACCACATCCATAGCAGACATGCTATTATTTTATGACAATTCCTGTGTCCTTCATTTTATGTTGCTAAATGTTCATCTGAATGTATGTCATTTTTATTCAACAGTGATTTAAAATAAATTGGGGGAAAAAAGAAAACACATCTACCAAAGTGGAATCAGCAGGTCAGATCTCTTAGAAATCAAAATCGGCATTTTGGTTACAATCTTCCCTAAGTTCATCAGTCAAATTCAGGAGAAAAGTAATTAAAAAAATAACCGAAAACCTTAATCATAACCTGGATTATATAATAGTGGTTTGGTTAGACACCCCTGCTGATGTCATCATATTTTTAAGTAAGACACAATATATTACTATCATATGTTTTGGAAGCTGTGAACTGAGTTATGTGGCTTAATTGCAATGAAACACATCAATGCTGGTGATAATGCACACAAAATGATGCAAATTTCTAAAAATCTGAATTTTAATGGTGAAAATGGCTCAATGCATTATTTCCTATTGTACAATTTTCTTAAACGTTTTCACATCAATGATAACAATGATGATGATGATTATCCAGCTTTTTCAGATCACTCATGACAATTATTTTTTACAATATACAATTATAAGAAAAAAATACATACATGCAGGATGGTAATAATACAGTATATATTATCACCCTCTAATCAGAGCCCACCTCTCCGTCAGAGGGATTTCCTGTAGCTAAGACTCGTTCATTTTCTGACAAGGAACAAATTCTATTATATTACCCTGTTGTCGCTATTGCATGTTTGACTTGTTAATGTTTGAGTTTGGATGTGAACTAATGTTAATTAATGTTAAAACACCAAGGCAGGTACTGTCAGGCGAGTCTTGTTGGTTTGAAGAACACTTCAGGGTTTCAGTTTACTGCTTAAAGGGACTATATCGTGGCAAAGACAAGTGGTGAAAATATTCTAAATATAGCCTGCCCTTTAAGTGACATTAATTAACCAGAACAAAAACGCAAAACTAACCCTTTCAGACGCTTGTGTGGTTCGGCATAGGTGTCTTGTGACTCTCCGTCCTGTGGTTGTCCCTGAACAACTGCTGTCTCACACTTCCCACACCTGCCCGTTCAGCCCCTCCTCGCTCCGCTCTCTCAGCCTCTCTCCGACTTTGCAGTACTTTTCACAATCACGCAGAAGTTGGAGTTAGATTCAGAATTGGGGTAAAGTCACACAGTATGTGATGTCACCTTCTCCGAGTGAGCCCTGCCCACCTCAGATCAGTGAAATAAGCACAAAAAAAAAAAAAAAAAAAAAATAGAAACATATGAGTCAGGCCCATCATCAGTGTGTGATTGGATATATTTGTTTCAGTTTGTCACTCAACTCAGTGGATGCTGTGCCATCACCACCACAGACCTGGTTCATTTACAACTAGGCGGCTGTTCGATAGAGCACATCAACTTGTGTCAGTATTTTCTCCCATTCGCAAGCCAAACGCACACACACACACAAATGCACACACACAGTCAAGGCAGACAACTAGCCACGCGTAGTGATTTAAGGCAAGTATTATCAGAGTGTTATAGGTCATTGTCTAAATGAAGCGTGGTCGAGCAGCGGCGGTCTCATTTCCACCGCCTGACCTTTTCTTGCTAGATGCTGGCAGGAATGAGCGAGCTACATAGTTGACATTAATGGCCTGCTCCCTTTCTCCTCTTCTTCTCCATTTCTCTACATCGGCAATTGTCATTTTATCAGTCTCTCTCTCTCTCTCTCTCTCTCTCTCTCTCTCTCTCTCTCTCTCTCCCCCTCTCTCTTTTTCTCTCTCTGGCTATGTTCCTGTCCTGTTGTTTGGCAGTTTCTTGAGAGAACTTGTGAAAAATAAATTGGGAGGTTTCTGTCAAATAAATTGTCTGGCTAAGTAGCTGCACACTAAGACAGAACAGCACTGAATAGTTCAACATTGTTGGAGGAGGATTTTTCATATAGGGAAGATCAGGCGATCAATATCAGTATCATGTCTGTGTTTTAAAGTGCGGAGCTGGATTGAGGAGCTGTTTAACATACCATAGCTACAGATAACACTCATAAGCTCAGCTGTGCAGTTTTCAAGACTTAACCCATACTGACCCAGTGCTACTTTTATGGCAGTTCCCCAATGAATTTTTACTCTCTATTTAACCTTTCTTAAGAGATTTAGCACCATTTATTATAATATTATCCTCTATATTTAGCATTTTTTTGTGAAAATCATGTATTTTCCTGTATTTAATGTACTGATCATGTAGATGTTCATAAAATCACAGGTTAAAGTTGAGGGTTATTGTAACAGAAACAGGGAAAACTGAAGGAAAAAGTTACCTTTTTTTCAAATATATCATTAACTGAACATAAAAACAAGTGTGTCCATCCACTGTCATTGATCCAACTCCATGGGTTATACTGATAAATCAATGTTCACTCGAGCCTCTGAACGTCCAAATGGGTCATATCTGATGGCCATGAAAAGATGACAAACTATATTTTACAGCAATTATTTACAGGTATTGAAAGGATTTTGTGCATCATCAGGTATTAAACATTTTAGATCAGTAGATGATTTTGTTCAAAAGTGGATGTTTGGGTCTTTATGGGTTAAACCAATCACCACAACAGTTCATCTAAACAAAAGATAGTTTGACAGAATTGATGATTTTATTACTGTTTTTAGCAGCCAGCCTCATTTTATAAGCAATAATGGAGTTTATTTACCTTGAACGAATGGCCTGTTGGTATGTTATTATACCTAAGAAATTCCTCACATCACCACTAGTATGCTAATATTAAGACTTGGTTCATCATCCTCATGGTTTAAAGTTGAGCTGAGCAGTTTCACCACCTTAGATTGTGAAAGATCTTAGTTGTGATTTATGATCTACTTTTCACAGGGATCTTACAGTAAAAAAACTCACATAACATTCATTTTAATGGGCTGTTTATCAGTGTTATTATGGTATTATACGAAAAGCGTTGTGCTAACCATGGGTTTGTAGTATTAATTCTGATAGCACATGTAATTTGAAGAGGCAGTTTATTTTATTTGATTGGTTATACATTAGCGACCGTTTGCACCAAAGTGTTTGTCTTCATGTAATGTGTAGTTTTGCTTCTGCTGAAGAAATAATTATGAAGAATTAATGTAAGGGTCTGTACATCTTAACTCCAACATGCAGTGAGTCTGGTTTACACAGAGGGTTTAGAGTTATGATGGACTCGAACATGTTTTTGATTCAGTATAACACTCCCCGGGAACAAATTAGACAACAGTAGTTTAGGCAATCAATGGAAAGACCGTAGCTGTACATACAGGAAATTTGGATTGGTGTTTATGACGTCTAGATATTGTCAAGATTGCAATAATCTTGGTCCAAAATGGTGCAAACAGCAGTGTGTTATCAGATAGCAACAACAAAAAGCCATCACACATAGTCTAAGCCTCTGGAAACCAGAACACAACTAGAGAAAAACCTATAGTCTACTTGTAATTTACCAACTTTATATAAGAAATGATGGTCATGATCTTTTAGCCAGCTCATGCAGCCTTACTTTAAATCTTTTCCAGTTAGATTTTGTATGTAATAAAGTAACATACCCCTTGAGCTGATGATTGAATGACTGAACTGATATACAAAAGAGGTATTTTAAAAGAAACCTGAATCTACTTAAATTTTTGCCCCTGAAATAAACACTTGGTCTAGATCACAAAACACTGAAACATTCAAGCTGTTTAGCAGTTTGTCGAAGCCTCAAGGCCTATCTATACTCAACAAGAACAGATTAAATTGTTTGTTTTCTTGAGTTGTTAAGAACAAGAACAAAGTTCGTTTTGGCCAAGACATTTCATACTACACGAGAAGTGCAGAACTCCTGGGAAGTCCTCCACTCTTCTCACACCATTAAAAAAAAACAAAAAAAAAAAACGGTTTGTATCTGTTAATTGTCCTGTCAATGCTCCTATACCACGGTACTGATGAAGAACTGGAGTTGGTCCCCAAGCGCCTTCAATGGGAGTTCACTGCTCCTAATTTGTGCTGCAGGCTGATGCTAATTGCTAATGCTAATGCCAATGCTATGTACCGTGTGTGTGTATGAGGATGGGTAAAATGCAGAGACTGAATTTCCCTATGGGGTTTATAAAGTGAGTTACCCTTAATAGTTAATAGTTTATAGGACATCACATGAGAATAAAGTCCTGTCTGGATGATGTGTTGAGAACACATTGCGAGAAACAAACTACGGCTGTGAAGGGAAAAAAAATTTCATTCTTTTCTCGCAGTTCTGGGAGAGAGAACAAATCTCTCAATCATACATGGTGGTATTTTGTTTTTGTTTCTATTTAATATGGTATTGATGATTGGTTCTTGTATTAACTCAGTTTAATTCAGTGAATGTTGCAGTTTCCCCTTTTCGTCCATACGTTTCGTCTAGCAATTATTCACTTCATCTGTTCCTACACAACTTAGTCATCTTTATCTTTTTTTCCATACTACAGTTTAGAAATGGGAAAAATTTCAGGTAGATTTCTGCACCTCTTCTTTTGGAAAGTCAATCTTGTAAATTGTACCTTTAAGCTGAAACATGCTTCATCAGCATTTCCATATTTAATGGTGAAACAATCAAAATTGTGCATCATACATGTTATGTTATCTAAGGCACTAAGTAATAGTTAAACTGGTCTTTCATAGTGTGTCTGTCATATTTTGATTTGTTTAATTTCAGTGCTATATCAGAATGTCGCAAACGGGTGCATCAATGTCTTTTTTTATTGTAAGGTGCTTCTTTTCCTGCTTGTGGACACATTAGATATACAGGAACAGAATAATAAGACCTCTACAAATAAGTTGGTCGGTATATTAACTGCTTATAGTGAAGAGAAATTGACTTTTATTCCTGCTTATATGAAAATGTCAAAGATAATTACTCCAGCCTTTTCATTTTGGGTTCTGTAATGAAATGCTCGAAAGTAATAAATACGAGGTAACTTTTGCAAACACTGTTTATGCAACGCATTTGAATGATCTGGTTCAAATGTTACAACTTCTCATTATCGTCGTCTGAATAATGAATCTAAAAGGCTGCTGGAGTTTAATGTCTATCCGAGCCATTGCATCACCAGAGGAGCAAACAGCGGTACCAATAAAGCTGTGACAGTCAATAATGAGCCAATAATATATACTCTCTGAGATATTGCTCATCCTCTTTCTCTCCCTGCAGGCCAGAGAGCCGCGGTGTGTCTGTCTTCTGCTGCTGATGCTAATGACGATGATCGGGGCAATGATGGAGATGACGCCAACACTTCCGTTCCTGTCTACCCAGGCCTGCAGTTCTGCGCCAGCCAGTACACAGACCGAATATATATTTACACCAAGGTACCACTGCCTGCCAGAGCATTCGTTTGTGCATATTGAGCAGATGTTTTGCTAATGATTTCCTACTCTGATTTTTCTTGAATCGTTTTCTCAAGGTTGTGAATGACTAGTACCTTCACACAGAAATACCCTTCAACATAACTCAAGGAAAAAACTGAATCTGACTTGAAATGTATGAGAAAACAGGAATAACACTAGGAATAAACTATAAGTTTTTTTTTCTCCCAAGTTTTGACAACAACTGACACATTAACTTGGAAATGAAATTCCCATTGCATGATCTGAAAACTGATTTGAAGTTAAGAACAGGCCGAAATGGAGGTGATCGTGATGGGATGTTTATGGTGAATATGACAAAGGAGTAGTTCAGGGACATGCGTAAGACAGAGAATCGCTAAACACTTATGTAGAACCATATGAGGCTCTGACGGGGTTAGTTTGACCCACCTAAAAATACTCCGTACAGTCCTTTACCACATTGAACTGAAGTCTTGAAGCAACATAAAGAGCAGTTCTACAGCCTGTGTTGTTATGTCACTTTAGTGTTATGATTATTGGTTAATCAAAAAAAAAAAAAAGAACGATTGACGCAGCGGTTTTTACTGTCCTGTGAGTCCAATAGTTCTGAATAAAGAAATAAAAATATTCAGTTCAACATCTGAAATGAAAGAGGACAGGTGGACTGAACACCTGTGTCAAGTTGCACTGTTTTCTCCTATAAAATGGAGATGGTTTTTATATAGTTGTTGATTTTAAGGGGTAAGTGTTTACTAGCATTTTAAATAGCAATTCTGGCAATTCTGTGTATTCACACATAAACCATTCAAAATAGAAAAACTAAAAAAAATACTAATACTGTAGAAATAGCTATGCATGAATAATGCAATATTAAATGTATGTAAAATGTAATATTCAGGTATTGCACAGGTGTTGCGTTGCAGAGACCAAGTTAAATTATCAGGTTGTTTTTTCTTATTGGTTTAAATACTCTTTACTTTACCTTCAGTACACTGCTTTTCTCCCTGTGGTTTAAACCATCTTGAAGATACAAACATGCCTACAGCGTTTGAAAGCTGACCAAAAGAAACACCACACTATATCAAACAACAAAAATCAACACATTTTTCATTGCCTTGAGGTATGAAATGAAAAAAAAAACCTTTTACTGAGCAATACTGAAACCTTGCACAACAATTTTGCTGTTTTTTTCCCATTCCATTTTTACTAAAGCTTCAGCTCTAAACATACAAATGATCTGTCCAGTAGAACATGATCCAGTGTCTAGAGATGTTTCAACAGGCCCTAAAGGTCATTTTAACAGGTCTTAAAATTTGACTGGATTCTAGAGCTAATATTATGTTTATAGAGTCGCAATAATTTCTTGTTTTAACCCTCCAGTATCCCCAAGAGGTCCTTCCTAATTACAAAAAGTGCGTAATATAAGAATGTCCCAGCAGTGAACGTGACCAAAGCTAAGCTAATTAGCTGCAGGTTAACTAAACCTTCAGTCTTGAGTTATACCTTTGTCTGCTCCATGTGAACTGTTAAAGTACCATGTTTTAGTTTGTGGAATAATAATAATAATAATAATAAATTTTATGTATAAGCGCCTTTCAAGTCACCCAAGGACACTGTACAACAATAGTTAAAAACGTAAAACATAGAATACAAAAGAAATAACTAATAAAAAAGGTAGAATGGCTGGTACAGTGGTTATGTGGCCCATGGGGCCTTTCTGTGTGGAGTTTCCATGGTTTCCCTGTGCCTGCGTGGGTTCTTTCCAGCTTCCTCCCACCATCCAAAGACATTCACCTTAATCCTACCTGGTCCATGTAAATCACCCATAGGTGTGAATTGTTGTTTGTGTGTCAGCCCTGTGATGAAGCAGTGACACATCCAGGACTTGTTGGTAAGTGGGAGAGGCTCCTGCTCCCCTGTGAAGGACTAAGTGGTTGAGAAAATATGTGAATGAACCTGTGCAATGACAACAAATACACCTTATTCTGTGTGAAGAGTACAAGAGGGTTCAATGTAACATGACTGTAATCAGAGTTAGATGAGCAGTTTGGTAACAGTGTGTTACTTGCACCAACAAGTGTTTTATAACTTGTGCACAGTGCTGTAGTAATGTCAACATTTTTTTCATATAGTTTGTTTTGAACTTTTTTTTACATTTTTTAGTATTTCATCAACTTGAGCTGTAAAGAAAAATACCAAATACTCAATAATTGTCATATTTTCATAAACTCTTTTAATGCCATATTCGTAATGCAAGCAAACCATATTTTTTAATTTAAAAAAAACCCTTTTTTTCCAATATACTACATAAAAATTGGATTACTTACTTTTTGATTTTTGCAGCCTGATATATGTCAATGATTAACGGCAACATTGGTTAATATGCATTTTTATTTTTGTGCTACGTCAGTTGATCTAAAATGTGCCAATGCGCATTTTTTGCTCACTTCAGAGAGTGGTGCTTGTTTAGTAATTTTCTATTTAGAATGTGCTGGTTTTAGTGGCTGGATCAGAATTTTAAAAATCAAGCAAAAATGAAAACAACTTTTGAATTCTAACCTAATGCAAATTGTGAAGAATGATATGACCTTTTATAACATGAAGTGCAAAGTGTGCATAATATGCACACTTGGATACCAGAAGGGCTTACATGGTGTCGTATATTTAAACTAACAAGTTAAAAGTGTTTCTGTTAACATTACTTTCATCTAATATGGGTAAAGTGCAAGTAAAATGAGATCTGATTAAGAAAAAATAATTTATTTTTTCTCACTGCCTGTTGAATTCAACACATTTTAAGGAACTTGGACATTAAAACTTAGAGTCACACGAGAATCCAGAAAAAAAATAAAGTAGCAAACAACTGCCATCACCCAATATTGTTCTGTATTTCCATTAAAACTATCAACAAAGTTACACACCAATTTCCATCATGTCCTTCCTACTTTTTTTTTTTTTTTTGCCAACATGGATATAATATAAATCCTAATGGTTTTAAAAAGGTCTTAAAAAGCGTAAAATTTATCGTTGAAGCCTGCAGAAGCCCTGAGGTGGAGTCAGCAGTGTCCTATTAATCCCTCCTTCATCTCTTCGATATTAAATGCTGTATGGCTATTAAATATGAGCATGCTGATTTCATTTTATGTGTTTGTCCTGGTTATTACATTTTAAAATCCTTCCAAACACTATCTCCTGCAGCAATTCAAAGACTGTAAAGTACAAACCTAAATCTCTCTTGTGTCTATTACCTACATAGAAACAGAAGCTCTTTTTCTTTCTAAATGAAAGTTAAAAGTGATTTTTATTTCAAGTGTCAACGCACTAAAAATAAGTAAAACTGAAAGGGTGTCTTGTTCTCACACCCACTTCATATTTTCTTCCTCAGCAGCATTTTCTGTCACACCTATAGTACAAGGAACATTGAACAAAACACAATTAATTTGGTGTGTAAGGATCTCTTAATCGTGATCAAGCTGACAACAGCTGTACAGTTGTGAAGTACAAATCACACAGCTTTCTCTCACATTTTCATTCAGCAGACAATTAGCATCTGAAATAGATGAGAGGAAATAGTTACAGGCACTATTAAGAAAGTCAAAGTTTAAGATTGAAACATTTTTAAGTTAATTAGTGTTTTAAATAAACGCAAATCATTCTGTTTGCAAGACATGTTGCATCACAAACTAACTTTGATTAGCTGAAACTTGAAGAACATACTGTTATTGTTATGTGTCATGGTAGGTTTAACCAGTGTGTCTGTGCAGTTAAAAAAATTATGTTGTCAATCACCTTAATTTCTTTAAAGATATCTACATGTATTAGAATAAAGGCAAGAAGCAGAAGAGATCACTAACAAGCTCCTTGGTTGTACAAGAATTACCATGGCAACCAATAAAGAATAAAGTGCAGCCTGATTACAAAATTTTGATGTAATTGGATTCAAGTTCTGCAAGTTAGTCATTAAATGATCTGATTGTTAGAGTGAAAAAAGAATGATTGTAAGCTACAGTATATTGTAAAAATGATTCTAATTAAACAAGTACTGGGCATTTAAAAACAACAGCACTCGCATATGATTCAGAAAAACTTCTGATAGTTTTTGCCTCCATCATGGTGATGCATCAAGCCATAATCACAAAACGTAACAGTAGTTGTCTCTATATACGAGAAGCTGGGACATTACAATGCAGGATGAAGGCTCTGGCACAACTTCACCTGCTCTCAAGATGACTCTGATTAAGGCCACTATAGCTGAAATGCATTGATCTGTTTTTAGGATTAAATAACGTTCTTCTGTACAACAAGTGCTGTTGGAGTTGTTGATCTAACAATAGAAGACCAGCCCAGGTCTTAACTGGTAGAGAAATCACTAACAACTCATGGAAACAGCTCGTGGATTGCTGTATAACCGTAATAATAATGATAATAATAATAATAATAATAATAATAATACAGTTTATTTATATAGCACTTTTTGCAGAAAGATTTCACAAAGTGCTTTAAAATAAAATCAGAAGAAAATACATAGGCAACAAAACACACTGTTACAAACATAGATATAAAAAACATACAGCTACATACACAGACACAGGCATTAAAACATAAAAGCAAATGGTGATGTATGTTTTATATATATTAGTGTGTGTCCTGTAAAAAAATAAAATAAAAGGAATCTGCGAAGTCCCGTCTGTTCTAACCGGTCAACTCCACATCTGGAGTAACAACCCATAAAGATCATAGATATGACCCATTGGTTTTTCAGCTGCTGTTTTGAAGCCAGCAGTCCTCATTTAGCTGTCACCATCTGGGCTTTTTGGAGCTGGAAGTGACCATATTTGGACAAAAGGGCAGAGGTGCAGAGTGAGGCATCATGGGTGATCTAATGTTAAACACCAACTTATTTAAACAGCATAATTGTAAAATTAATCAAACATTTGCACAACCAAATCATTTTATAGTCTTGTTAAATGACCAGAGCTACAGTCAAGGTATCTGTCCGGGGGGGGGGGGAAACACAATTTTGCGTCACCGAGCTAACATTGAAGCCTTCTGTTCGCCCTGAAATCTGATTAAATAAACAATACCTTAACCATGCACCACCAAAGCACTTATTAAAGAGTCCAAATAAAACAAATGAGCCCAGAATGACTCATCTATGACTTACTATTTTTAGAGAGAAAGTCAGTGTAAATCAATAGGAGACAGGGTTTGGGGGGGGCAGCATCTATAGATCATCAGTAGTATTACACTTTGAGATGCTTCAGCATTGGCTTCACTTCACAGCCACAGAATTAGTTTCTTAATAACCTATGGAGGATACACGGATACAATGTTTTTGCACCAAATATACCGATAAAAGTGGAGAAAAACTGAGGACGGTGACAACAGGAGTTTTGTGGCGTGTAACAAGCGATTTGTGCACTTGTAATTAGGTATTTGTGAAGGTGTAACTGTGAAGTTAGGGTTTTGTATGAGGGCATTACTGTCTACACCTACAAATTACTAACTGCTTGCTAGCTCAGGTCTTCTGCATGGGGCATACAAATTTCATTGAATGCAAAGTCAGTATGGCCCCCCTCAAATGCAAGAAATACCTAAACAATATTGGTATATGAGTGATGCATGGTGTGAAACATACCATATTATTAAAAACACTTTTATGTCAGATTTAATATCATGGGTACATGAGTAACCCATACTTAATGGTGCTATGCCACTTCCATAACCAAGGTGTGTGTCTTTTGACTAAAACACAAGAAGAACTTCAGACAGAGACATTACTGTAAACATTAAATAAACTTCTCCTTTCGCATAATCTGAGCAGACAACTTTGGTCTATAACCAAAGTTGCATCTCAGAGGTTTGTTTGCAACTTAATCCTTCTCTTATCATTACTTTGAGTTACATAACCACAATATTCCTAGGACATTGTCGGGTATGCAAACAATATATACCATTGTGTAAAAGTACAGTGATGTAATAAGTGTCGATGTCTGAATGGCAGGCAGAACATAATTAATGCTTGTTGACGTGAGATGTCTTTATGAAGATAGAGCTAACAGCAGCCATACACATGTTAAGTAAAAGGCAGCAGTGTGCTCTACACATCACACTCAGCAATTAGCAAACAAGAGAGATGAGAGAAAAAAATAGTTCCAAAGATTGTTAAGGAAGTCAAAGTTTATGATTGGAACACTGAGTGAAGTAATTAAATACGTGGCTGCCAAGCATTCCATATGAAACTAACTTTGATTAGCCCAAACTTCACCACCATGCCATTATGTGCCATTGAAGGTTTAAAAATGTGTCTTAAGCAGTGAAAGCACTCTGTTACAGAATAACTTTGACACTTGATTTTAAGCCTGATTCACTCCTGTCAATTACCAAAGGAACAAGGGGGTGTTTGAGTCACTTCAGAATGTTTTTCTTTTCTCTGATTGATTGCAGCTGTGTGGTTTAAGGGAAAGAAAAGCTCTCCAAAGCCATTCATATTGTCTGGTTCAATACAAATTAAAGGGTCAGGAATTACCAAAGGATTACCTCTATGATTTGACTTGTCTCTGCCCACCTGTAAGCCCTCCTCCATCTTCTTCTCCTTTATTTACAACTCTCCTGTATTTATCATTGAGACTGGGGTCTCAATTGCAGGATTTTCTTTTACATATTGAAAACAGGTTCATTGATACTTGGGTTTATGTGTGTGTATGACAACACATTTCCATTCAATCCAAGCAAGCAACTAAAATGTTAGGCTTGTATCTTTGCACCAACCACTAATAAAAATCAATGGTAACTAATCAAAAGTAACTAAAAATAGAATAGAATAGAATACCCTTTATTGTTATTGCGTGTACAATGAAATTGGGAGTGCTACCCCAATCAGTGCAACAGTATTAATATAACACCAACACTGCAGAAAACAAGAGTGAAGCGAATATATAATTAATTACAAAAACTAAAAATGAGCTATGAAAATAGAATATAAAATTTTACAAAAGTAAAATGAGAATAGAGCTAAGCAGAATGAAAAATAAAAACATAGACATAAAATATGAATAGATACAATGTTTACAGTATTAACAGTATGTGACAGTATACATGTGCATGTTGTAATACAAATACACAAAGTAAATGTAGAACTTCATTTGTCAGATTAAACAGACATTACAAAAAGAATTCACAGTTTTTTTCTGGAGCAGAGGATTTAGTGACAATATAGCTACAATACATAGAAACAACCTATGGTGCAGTGCTCTCTAAGGGCTGAAGAATAAGTATTGACCCCATGCTGGGTGAATAAATGTATAAAACACATTCACTCGATTATGCAAGAGTTAAAAAGAAGTAGTGAACAGGTTTTCTGGAGCCTGTGATGGAGTAGTAAGCCAACACACAACAGTAATATCTATAAACAACCCATGAATTAATAATAATAATAATAATGATCAATAAACAATACAAGAACATACACATGATATACAATAGTGTATACAAACAAGAGAATGTAGAACATATACATCAATAAAGTAAGTAAATACTGTCTTAGGGCAATCAACCTAGAAAGTTACGCAGATATCACAATTTGGCTAAAAATATGACTTAGGCAATTATGCTATGAGTCTAACGAAATGATTAAAAAAAACCAAAACTTAAAATTCTTATTTTTACTGATGTGAACTGAGCTATCTCACCTCAACATGGCAATTAATGATTATTTCTTAAATGCCTTTTAAAGGCATTAGCAAAACGTGATTTCAGGCAAGTAGATATCTTCAGGTGAAA